>PYAF01003359.1:371538-390375 GCA_007407185.1 Glycine tomentella | reverse complement strand
TCGATTCACAAGTAAGGGTGGTCTTGAATATTTACATAACTATAACCATAATTAATAAATAAGTAGATTATAAGCCGATATTATAATTATAATTAATTTTATATAACTAATTATTGATTTTAAAATATGGATATATAACTGATTATGAATAAACCAGTAACATAATCAGTTATATATAAACCCAACTACATAATCAATTATGAATGTATAAAAATAAGTTATTTGAAATACTCATTTTTATAAAACTAGTTATAATTTTATAATTATAATTAATATTTAAATAAAATAAATTATTTAAAATAATCATCCGTATAAAACTAGTTATAATTTTATGATTATTTTTATATAACTATTTATAGTCATAGTTATTTTTTAAAAATTAATTTTTTGAGCAGTCTTATCCACAAGAACGCTGACCCTTCGAGCCTCTAATGGACGGCCAGTTTAAGTCTAGCCCACCAAGAGAAATAAAAGATGGGCCCGTCATCGTTATCTCTGGCCTCAGCAACATTTTTAATTTTTGCCGTTGTCATTTAAAAAAATTGCCACTCACATTTTTCTATTTTATATATCTTTTGTCTTATGTTGCGACGTGAAAATTGGGCGCTGTTGTGCATGCAGATGCTTGTGTTGTGTGAGTTCCCTTTGTTTTCTTTCTTTTTTTTATGATGTAAGTGAGAGTGATTTCTTTAGAGCATAGTTAGGCGCTGGGGCAAGCTGAGGAATGTTCTCTGTTGTTTTCTTGTTTTTAGAAGAGGCCAGGTTCAATGAACTTCAAATAAGCGTCTATATTCATTGAATCAAACTCAGATTTTACCACTTGCAGAAGTCTGGGATGAATTTAAGTTGTATTTGACATGATAAAGTAAAAAAGATAAGGTAATACTATAATATATTCTGGTTTTATTAGATTTGTTGCAAGTAATTAATGTATGTGTTGTATAAGTGAGGTTGTGGAAAGATAAGGTAATACTATGGAAAGTTTGGCAGCACCAATTATAAAATTTAAAGTTCATCCGGTAAATATGTATCAATTTTTATATGGTATATTAAAAATTAAAATATTTAAATTTGGGCCTGCTAATATCTATCATACTCTTTTTTAGCTGATGTGCATTAGTAAAATATACCAAAATTTTAAGACAAAAATACCCGTCATTGAAAAAGACAAAAATATCCTATTAGCCTATTCATTTAATTGATTTTTTTAGAACTGTTATAGTGATTAAATATTAAATATTTAAAAAAATAAAGAAAGCATTGCTCCCTCCTTCCTCATCTCTGGCTTCCATTATTCATGCAGCATATCTTGTAAACTCTAAATTGAATTAATGTTTACAACAATAATCTCAAGACATGTCTCTCTCTCTCTCTCTCTCCTCTGTATGTATGTGTCTTTGTGAGAATTAAAAGGATTCAGTTTTTGGGTTTCGTTAATTTATGCTTAGTAGAGTTTAGCCTTGATATATTGCTCTAACAATTCAGTTTTTGGATTCCAGATTTGAGGCTTCCCAGAGATGGATAAAGTTTAGATACACAAAGAAAAACGAAATCAATTTGGGCGTGAACTTCATTCCACAAGGAAACTAGTGAACCAAAGCAATGTTTTGTTTTTTTTTTTTTTTGCTATTCTCCTTGTGCTACACCTTAGTAGGCATTAAACCGATTTTTGTTGCAAGCTTAAGATTAACTTAAAAAACTTATTACAAGTCAAATAGATTTTTGTTGTCAAATTATGTTTTGATTCTTTGTAATAATAAGATTTAATCATTTGATATATCGTTTGCAAAGGCTCTAATTTTTTTCCCATATAGTTTCACTATTAGCCTTATGTTAATTTTGTCCATTAAGTTTTAATTTCTTTTGTTTATTTTCTAGTTCCTTTAAATATCAAGACTTTTCCCTGTGACATTTTTAAACAACATAATTTTTTTTTCATTTGATTTCGTTAAGTATTAGGAGTTTCTTGTTTAATCTCTCGTTTTGTTAACAAACAAAACAATATATGGGAGGAAATTTTTGAAGGGATAAAAAAAAAGGGAGAATGAATAGAAAAATCATAATATTTTAAAGGACTAAAATATAATTTAATTTTTTTTGTCAAAGGGTATAGAGTTTTAATAAATACATTTACATCAGTGTTATCAATTCGGTCTGGACTGGGACCCGTTGGCCTAATCGGGCGGGTTTTGTTTTCGGATCAATTACGCAATTAATCCGAGTTGATTTGGTCAAACCTGGTTGGATTGGTCACCGGATCCCAGTTGAACTGGTTTGACCGGCCAATTTTTATAAAAAAAATGATTTTCTTAAAATTTAGATTTTGGAGTATGAATAGATTTTTTTTACTCAAATAATGTTAGTTATATACTTATATATAATAGATACATATATAATTTTGAATTTGTAATATATATCGAATCAAATCATACCAATTATTGGTCCACTGGTTGATCCCCTTATCCATTACATCGATCAGGTCAATAATCAGACCGGATTTCACAACTATCATTTATATACAATTAGTGAGGCTTTTTTTTTAAAAAAAAAAAACTGTGAAAGCATATATGCTACCTAGCCCTTATGCTTTTGTTGGCCAAATGGGCCATATCTTGAAGTCGGGCTATTTTCTCACTAGTCCATATATCATGTGCAATATATACCCTCTTTATACTAATGCACTCCCCCTTTTCACTTTTTTCCTCCCCAAAATATCCTACAAAACACACTCCACTTGTCCCTTTCTCCACCATTTATTATTTTGGATCTTCAATTTCTGTTACAAGTGTCATGATCTTGTCCTGTTGATTTTTGCTACCACAATTTACATGAATTAGATTTGATCTAGATATAAAATTTGTAAGTAATTCCAATTGTGTATAGAAATTGTTTGTGACACATTCTGGTCCACGTGTGAGTTTGGGCAGATATGAATGTGCTTCACTTTTCAGTTTTGATTTCAGATCCGAGAGATTTCGTGGAAGGGTCCAATGATATGGAGAAGAGGAACGTTGGTTTGGTGCATGAGTTGTTATCTTTGACTCTTTGGAAGAAGGCTTCAATGATGAAGTTGGGGCATTTTAGGAGGGAGTTTGTTTTGCCTGATAGGTTGAGTTGAATGTGTTTGTTGCTTAAGCATCCAAGCGTTATTTGTTTCCAATAAGTATTAAGATTTTCACTGTACTTCTTACATAGGCTTGTGTTGGGTCTCAGCTTGTGGATAAGGATCCTTTGGGGAGTTGATGCTGGAGGGGTTCATGAATACAATCAAAGATGGTGCCTCCTCAACGTGGAAAAGAGGAGGAAGACATGAATATATTGATTAAGGTAAAAGAATGGGGAGTGTGTTTTTTCTTCTTCTGAAGAATTGCATGAGAGGAAGAAAGAGACCAGAATGTGTTTAATAGGATAGTTTGGGAATAAGAAATGAGAAGGGAGAGTGCATTAGTATAAAGGATAGTGGAAATAGCAATTGCCATGTCATTATTGGCAACTTCTCTTCTTTCTTCCTTTTTTGTCTTAATCATCTATTTCAATAGAAATTAATCCAGAGTTTAGTTAAAAAATAAGTAAAACTTAAATAAAAATTATTTTCATCAAAAGATCAAATTTGAATATTATTCAAATGATTTAATCTTAACTTCATAACTACTCTTAACACACTTACCAATTATGCTGATGTTTTGTTTCGTGCTTCATTATCCTAAAAGGCTCCACTCTCCTTTTGTTTGGTTGGGGAGGCAACCTTTTTTATTTTTAATTTTTGCTAATGAAAATTTTTCACCAAAAACTTCTAGGAGAACTACAAGAGCAAAATCCGCACCAAACGCATTACAGATAAATTTGATTATCAATTGTATTATATTTCCTCCGGATTTAAATATAAGAAGAAGAAAAATTCACAATAACTAAAAAAAGTTAGATAGCTATATGTAATTACATCGATCTTAACTAAAAATATTTTTTTTTAACTTACTCTTCATTATAGTTTGGGATCATGAATAAAGAAAAGATATTAAAACTAACACCTCAATTAAATGAAGATAATTTAAAGATAATAATATTAAATAAAATAAAATTAGTTGATTTTTTTTATATTTGATATCAATAAAGGAGTAATTTTTTATCTATATTTGATATCAGAGGGAGTATATATTAAGACTGTGGATGTAAAAAAAATTGAACTTTTGCAATAATTATTTGATTTAAATATGTTTATCATATATGAAAAATAGATAATTTTCAATTTATTATCTAATTTATTTTGTTCATCTATGTTATATATTTTTTTCTTATGTTTTCCTATAGTATATATTATTAGTCTGATTCTATTCTATTAAGTAAAAAATATGGGAGACAGAATGTTATATCATCAACATTTAATCAATTACGTACCCAAAATTTGTACCTTATTTTTATTATTTAAATTATTTTAAAAATATTTTTTTATATTTTATTAACTAATAAATTTTTTTTAAAAAAAAAACCTTGAATTGTCTCTTCCCCTTCTCTTTGGCTGTTAAAAATCTGCTTTTTTGTCTCACCCACACCACCTCTATCAGCAACTCCTGTTTAGTGCTTCACCACCAAAAGTCTCTCTCTCTCTCCTTCATCTTATACTTCCTTCTATTACTTACTCTAATTCTACTCTCTTTTAACCAAATCACCTTTTCTCTTTTCTTCTAACCAACCATGTCTGCAATATAAGGTTTCTCTCTAGCTGAGACATAGAGATTGTTAGTAGTTTGTCCCTTTCTCTCTCTCTCTCTGTCTACTTAGGAACGAGAATGAGTGGCGGCTTTTGGAGGGGGTTGGGGTTGGGTTGACGAGTATCAGAAGACGGATTAGGGACCTGGAGTTTCGTTGAATACGATGGTGTGAGTGACAGCACCGAGAGGCTGTGAGGGCGGGAGAGGAGCTTCGAGGGGGCGCCGGCAAGGGTGCCGCGAGAAGACGGGGCCAAAGTCACCGTGGCCGAGGCGCATGGAGAAGGATTTGGTGGTGTGGCGGAGGACGGTGCGGCGGTGGCAGGAGAAGGGGTTAGTTTGGGTTTGTGGTGGAGGAAGGGGTCTTTGGAAGAGGAGGAAGAGAGTGAGAAGAGGGAGAAGAAGAGGGTGAGGGAGATGAGGAAGGGGAAGGGGAAGAAGGAGTCCATAGGGGATGATGACGTGAAAATATGGGATACGTAGATGAAGAAAAGTGAACTTTAGATAGGAAAATGAAAATGATGTATTAATTATATTAAAAATTATATTTTTAATATTTTTAATTAATCAATAGTATAAAAATCTTTATATTAATAATTTATCAAAGTTAAGCTCATCTTAACATTCTATCATTTTTCATTCGAAAGTTCAATGATCAAAGAGAAAAGATATCTTTTTTTTTTTTTTTTAAGAGAAGAGAAAAGACATCTTGAAAACTCATTATAGTATTCTTTTAGAGAAAATAATGCATATACAGACGATGTACACAAATTTTAAACTCTGATCTAATTACAATATATAGTGTAGGATAAAATTATTGATTTTTATAATAAGATTACATTACGCTTTGGTCTATCTTTTTATTTAATTGGTTTAATTTAATGACTTTATTAATAAAAAATCAATTTTGTCTCTTAATTTTCAAAAGCAGATCAATATTGCCTTTTGTCTAATTGTTTGTAACAATGTTAGTAAAATTGGACAAGTATCCCTTTCATTCACTGTGGCCTCTTATACTATTACGATCTATTAGACGGAAAGCATAATATTGATGTGATTTTGAAAATTAAGAAATCAATTGAACCAAATAAATAAACAAATGAGATCAACTTAACCTCACAAGTTAATAATAATCTTATGATAAGTTATACATAGTTTATGATTAGTTGATAATGTAAAAAAATTTACATTAAAAGTGCATATAAATTAAAATTTTCTTTTTACCTTTTTCATTATTTTTTTTTTCCTTCACACTTTGTACCGAAGTCTCTTTTCTAAGGAAGTGTTTGGTAAAATTGGATTATAAACCATAAGTTAGAGCTAAAAGCTTATAAGCTACTTACTCAATTCCAAAATAACTTGTTTTAATATTAATAGAGGAAATCCCTACTCATATCCATGATAGCAGAAAACATGAAAATCACAATTAGGTTCTTAGAATTGTGTAAATTTTGAGCCTAGCTCAATTCTATTACAACGAGTATAAGAGGATAGGTCAACCAAAATGTTTCTAAAGTAAAAAAAGGATATCAAGTAAATAAGCTAAGATAAACATGGAAAAAAAACTAGGAACTTATAAATAACAAAAATCTCGAAAGTTCCCTCCTTCAAATCCTAAATTCATATTATATAAGATCGTTCAAAATTTATCAAACTTTCACCAAATTTATATCTTGCAAAAAATTTAAAAAATTCAAATTCAAAATTCATCATAAACTCCAATTATTTTATATTTTAAATTAATCTCATAAAAGATAACATAATATTTTTGTAATTAAAAATAAATTATATTTTCTTAAATCAAAGCGTTGTAAAGGTATTTTTTATAAGTTTGGCCCATTTTAGGTTCACATAAAATTATATTCTTAAAAAAAAAAGTGTTCATAAAATAATATTTATTTGGTTTCGTGTTCTCTTTATGATAATTATTTCATACGATTGATATTCATGTTTTCATCCCACATTGCCAGTTCCCGGAAACTCCCACTTAGAGGACACAAATGAACCCCATACAAGTAACTGCTATTCTATTCCCATTTTTTCTTTTTCGGGGATGGTTGTTGGTTGCATAATATTTCATTTTATCACGGACTCCCCTTTTTATTTTACAGAAAGGTTTTCAGTGGGGCTGGGGAAAAAATCTTTTAAATCAATTTTTGAGTTTGTATTAGTTGGACATTTCAATTTTACCTCTATAAAGAGTTATTTATTTTAATATTCTTTTACTTTATTTTTCATTAGCATCTTACACCAAAAATGTTAAAATCAGTAGCATTTCATAAAATTAAAAATTGTCAGAATTTTTTAAAAATTTTCAAAATTAAATGCCTAAACTAATTAAAGCCTCATGAAGTGTTACTAACACATTGTTTAATCCATTTCTCTTAACAATCTTTCTTATTAATTGAAAATGTACTAAATAATAAATTAAAGGACAAATAATAATAAATTAGAGGACAAAAACTAATTTAACCTAAAATATATAAAATTACGAATAATATTCATGAGTAAAGAATAAGACCTACACAAATTTATAATTTTTAAAAAAATTGGATCAACAACAAAATTTTATTAATAAGAATGTATTAAGTACTAATATTTTTCTTATGAGAAAAATAAGAAATACAATCAATGTGGAAGGAAAAGTAGGGATAACAAAATGAATTGGTCAAGGTCTCTGTCACCAACTCGACAAAAATGGATCAATCATTTCTATCTTACATTTTATATATATAGATTAAAAGTGTTCTAATTTTTGTTAATTGGTGGGTTGGTTCACCAAATCTAAAATATATATATATATATATATATATATATTTTAATTTGTTTTATGTTTTATAAATATTAAATAATAAATATTTATTAAAAAATTAATTGTATTATTTTAAATTTTTGAATAATAATTTATTTAGATAAAAAAAATAAACTGATTAAAATTAAGGAATACAATAATGTGATGGAGGGTAAGCCGGTAAAGTAGTCCATGAATGGTGAAAATCATGGAAGCCCTTCACTTTATTGTGGTGAAGGGCACAGAAATAGAAACAGCTAGACTAGAGTACCTTCCATACACACACACACATTGACACTACGCAATTGACAATTGGTTACAGTGAGTGTGGGAGGAGAGTCACAATTCACAACTACCAGTCCTTGCTTTGCATCGTGTGAGTTTGGGAGAGGAAGGAAGCTGCTCGGAAAGTGATTCCTTCCTCGGCGAAAAAAAAAAACCAAACCATTCCTTTATAACCATAAAGTGCCTTCTTTTTTCTTCACCACCACTCCATTACTCTCTTCACACTCCACACATACACCCCTTTACATTGCATTTGAGTTTGAGGAATATAAGAAAATGAAAATGGGTAAAGGGATGATTTTTATTGTTGTTCTGGTGGTCATTTTCCTTGGTGGGAAATGGGTGGAAGCGCAGATGCACCATGTGGTCGGAGCAGACCGTGGTTGGGATCAAACCTCAGACCTCGTTTCCTGGTCTGCAGGTAGGGTCTTCAGGGTTGGAGACCAAATTTGTAAGTCTCTAACTTTCTCTCTTTTTATTTACCAAATTATAGGCAAATGCCCAGTATTTTGTTCTATTTTTTTTTACCTCGTTTTTTTTTATACTTTTTTACTAGCATCGCTCAAGGAACTAAAACAAATATTTATGATGTAAATCATAAGATATGATAAAATAAAAAAAATTATGAATAGATTAATTTTTTACATTTTAATAAAAATATTTTTATTTTAAGATCCTCTTATCATTACCCTTAGATTAGCATTTGTCTATTTTTTTATATAATTTTTTATCACGTGATTTGGGGCTTGCCGTTGACTATGTTATTTATGTTCTTCCCGAAAAATAACGAATTAATGAAAGAAGAGTATAACACGTTTGCTTTCGTAGATTGGATTTCCCCGTCTGTTTATGCTTCCATTTAAACGGCGGAGCCCAGGCCTGCGGTTGTTAGATTGCGTATCTTCTAGGTTTGCTTTCATATATGTACCATTTTTTCTTTTCACAATGGTGATATTGATACTGGTGATAACTTATTACAATATTACCGCGTACAAATTACTCAAATTCCCAATAGATCTAGTTGTTTCATATGTGTGCCATTAATCAGTGGAAGCATAGACTTGGCTCTTTTTTGGAATCGATTTTTAGGAATTTTTTTCAAAGTTTCATTTTGGTTTTTTTGTCAACAAATAAAACCTACTATCTTTTAAAGATAAATTATTTCAAGCACACACTTAAATAAAGGAAATAAAATGAGTTAAAAATGTATGGCATTATTATTTGAACAGTGTTATTAGTAAGTAGTATTTATTTTAATTTAACACAATACTTTGTTGTGTTATAAATTTATGTATAGGGTTATAACATGCAAGGGGAATCAAACAATGACCTCAAAGATAAAAATGTATTATAAAAATAATTATATTTTATATTTATATATATAATCTTTCTATAACTCCTAATAATTTATTTTTCTGCCTTTCTCGTTTCATCTTATTATATATTTTTTCTCTTAAAACTTTTTATTTCTCTCTTTATTTTATAAGATTTTGTATAAAAATGATGTATATGAATATATTCCCTTATAAAAACAAATTTTGTAGGTATCAATATCATGAGACATTTAATTTCTTGTCCTTATGCGGTGCTTCTCTATTTAAATTAATAAATAACTCAAGGATTTTGTGGGCCTGTGCACGTGCCAAAACGAGCAGGGCTTACCTACTCTGTGGCTCAGGGATTAGTCGCTGAGCTGAACAGCAGAGAGGAATATGAGGCATGTGATGTGAGCAACCCCATCAAGATGTACACAGAGGGTTTGCATACTATCCCACTTGAGAGTGAAGGAATGAGGTATTTTGTGAGCAGTAAACCAGAGAATTGCAAAAATGGTCTCAAGCTACATATTGAGGTTCTGCCCAAGGCTGATGAACGCATCATAGAGTCTTCTACCCTAACAGATGAGGCTGTGGCGCCCACTACTCCTTCTGGTTCAGCACGTTATGGTCACAACACTATGTTAATCCTCACGGTTATATTGTTTGTCATCATAGGCCTTACTTACTGACAACTGTCCCAAGCCTATATGCGAGGACAATTGGCTCTATATATGTATTTAACACACTATGTTGGGATTTGGGACCCTGGATTTGGGACCCTGCTAGCAATGTGCCATTTTTTTTAATGGAGTAGATGTCTAGATTAAGAAGGATATTTTTTTTTTGTCTTGTATTATGAATTTACACGCTATCTGGAGTCTCGAACAAATGCTATGTTTTTAAGTAGGATTTTTAATTCCTGAAATTACAGTGACTACCTATTGCGCTATCAGTAACTATTTTATTTTCCTAAAGCATTTCGAAATGTCATGATTGATGATATTGCTCAACCTACATTTTACAGTTCACAACATTTATGAATGGCCACACAACACGAAAAATAACGATGAACGTACATAAGTATTGTTACTCTTGTACAATTTGCATCTCCCAAGTCATTAATTGATACATGCTGTTTATTCAATACACTGGTGTAATACATCATCTCCATACCATATATCATTATATCCACTCGCATTTGTAAACAGATGAAAACTGATCTTCAACGAGTTTCAAAAAAAAGTCGTACACTTAATGGGCATTAGCTTAGTATAAATCTCGAAGATTGTGCCCAAAATGTGAAAAATATACATGGTATATGAACTTGTTTTCTTTTTAATGCTGCATTTTCCATCAAAACCAATCATTGGGGTCTACATTGTCACTTATCTCTCAGGATAACATAACTGGCTCCACTTGTAGTCTTCTGTATCTTAGAGATTCTCTTAAGGATCTCAGCAAATGCTTGCTTATCCTGCATGTGGCAAAGCACAGATGCAGTTTAGCCATCAATCCAAATGGATCACACGAAAATTGCTAGTAAAAAATACAAAAAAGTCCAAGTTAGAGAAGACTATTACACCTTCATCAAAAGAGGAACAACTTTTAAAAAATTCAGGAAAAGAATATAAAATGTTGGCGCAAGCTGGGTGGTAGGAACAGTTCCCATGTTAGCCCAAGCTGGGTAGTAGGAACAGTTCCCATGTTAGCGCAAGGGAGAGGTGTTTTTACCTCCCTTTAATGCTGCTACCTATTCCTTTTGCTTTTGAGTAAAGTAGCAAACCATGTTGGGCTTTTACAAGCTAACAGTTAATTATAGTAATATTGTAGAAACTACCATTCAATTTGTGGTTTATCTTCAAACGTTGTTTATCTCAATATCTGGGGTTGCCCTTAAGCTAAGAAAAGGTATCAGATAAGATTCTTATCCTTACATAATACATACTTCATGCATCCAACATCTATCCAAAGAACAAGACAATAATTCACTATATGATTATTAGTTAGATTGCATCATTTTAATCCAACATTGACAGAGTCACAAATTCGTTCTTAAGAGTTAAGAGTATTAAAGTGAGCTCCATAAAAATTCTCTGTATAACATAATTTTCAAAAACTGGAGCCAATTTAGGAATTCTAGTATACAAAATGCTGATTATGAATTAGAATGGGGCATGGGAGAGTATGGAGCAGTGAAAAGCCGACTTGGATTATAATGATACTGAAACATATTGTGACAATGACATACATTAATTTTTTATAAGAATAATTAAGCAAACGTATCAAGTTCAATCGAGGATAAAGCAAAAGTAACACTCGCCTCTGAACATCTTAGTCTTGCCTTAAATTTAGCTACAAGATCCTGAGTGGTCACCGGAGTCTTCTGCCTTAAAACAGCCCTAATTTCTTCCTCACTCACAGGTCCAGAAGCTGTTGTGGAAGACCCGGCCTTTGATGACGATGGAGGTGTACCTTTTGGAGGTGCACTATTTTTAGATGCAGATCCATTTCCATCTTTGGTGGACGCTTTTGGTTCCTGATTTAATAAGATTACAAAGAATTTCAATGATATTTATAGGAAAAACTTTTGGATTAGCATCTAAAATCAAGTTCTTTTTGTAACAGAAAAATTATTTGATAAAAGAGTCTTCTAAAAAAACCTCATCTTATAAACGAAACAATAAAAGCCATATGATGTTTGAATCCATCAATGGAAAAATTGCTTCCAAGTTAAATTAAGAGCATTTTTGTCAAAATCTTCTCAAAAAAAGTCTTCCATTTAAGTAGTTGCAATAAAACATCTTTCTAAAATAAAGCTCAGCACAAAGGAAATTGCTAAGTGCTAAATTTATCAAAGTTAACCAAGCAGCCAACATTTTTATGAAAAGGTAAAGTAAAGCAATAATTGTAATAATCAAGCAATCTCACAAAAATCAGTGACTTACATTTTCTACCTTCACCTTCTTTGGAGGTGCAGTATAAGATGGCTTTGCTTCTTCATTTAATTTTCTCTTCCCCTTTGTAGACTTTGAAGAAGGTGTTCCACGAGCAGGTCCTGTTGCTGTTGGCTTTGAAGGGCTGTTGTCAACAGGTTCTTCCTTAAGAGCATCCTTTTGCTTCGTAGCAATGACAGGAGGAACACCAACATCATCATCCACCTAGGCAAACAAAAATGACTCATTAATCCATGAAAAATGCTCAAGTCAAGTTCAAACCATATGCAAGGTTTTCCAGAATTCCAATGAAATCAAAACAAATTAACCACTTCCCGTATCTAAGTCACAAATGCAAAAGGCTCACCACAAAAGGGATTGCTGCTTGCACTAAGCTATGTTTAACTTTTTCATCTTATCAGTGGCACAAGGAACAATTAACAATTATGGTACATCTATCAAAAGTTAAAGAAAATGGTGAAGTGAAAAAAGAAAAAGGATAAAAACCCATACATCATCGTCATCATCATCGTCATCCTCTGCATCAGATTCATTCAGACCACTAGCTTTTCCAAGCAGCTTCTTCAGCTCTTTCCCAGATTTACTCAGACCTCCCCCCTCTTCATTATCTTCATCCTCCTCCTCCTCCTCATCCTGCAATTGCAATTATAGGAATGATTTATGAGGGAATGCTGTCCACTCCAATTTATACCATATGTAGAACATAATATAATACATCAAGGATGCCTGTAACCAAAATGACAATATCAGAACATGGCTGAAAGGATAGACCATAGCATACTACCATGTAAAAAGGAAACCAAGGCACTCATGCAAATGAGCAAAGTAAACCTCTTAATAAAATGTAGCTAAATCAAGTACTGAAGTTCTAATCCTGGAATCAATAAACAGGCCTCTCTGTTAAAAGGTTATTTCAGAAAGAAAATTCTCTTTAAATTTATCTTTTATGTTTTCCAACCAATAAAACGACTAACTGATTTTGTGCTTATTTTCTTCTCATAACAATCCAGTGAGGATATAGCATATGGAGAGCTACAAGACGGGGGGATTGGGGGGATTTTTTTTGGGGGGGGGGGGGGGGGCAATATGCTGTAGCCATTGTATCACAATAATTTGACATTCATAAATACATCCATACCAAATATATAACATCAATTATAGAAGCTAAGACATGGAAGTGGCAATATAATGACTAAACAGAGCACCATTAGATATCCAAATTCTAGGTCACAACTCTCAAATATTTGTGGAGTCAAAACTAACCTGCTTGATTTCAGGGGGAGCAGGAACTTCAGGAGCCAAATCCTCCCTTTCCTCGGGATCATTGCCAACAGCTTCATCATCATCAGTGAAAATCTCTTCATGCTCCCAATCATCACCTGTAACAGATGTATGATTCAGAACATTGTATAATTCATGGCTTCGCGTTTATGGCTTACCATGCATGATTGAGTGATTTTCTAAGAAATGTTACATGGGAAAAGATGAACAGCTGCTGCAACATGCAAATTGATGCTTTCTTGACATAAGACAGCCAAGTCTAGCCTTGCTAGCTAATTCTACCAGGGATTTGTCCATAATGTGTCTATCAGTCTATTACTTATTGGTTTGCAGACTGTCAAGTCAGTCAACTTTCAAACAAGATGTTCTCATGAGTTAATTTTCACAATCTTTTAATTTCTTTGTCAGCTTTTTTAATAGCATTAATAAAAAAAAATAATACTAGAAAATAAATAAACTTTATTAGACACATTGAAGATGCACCTGCCCTATAACATTTTTTACATTTCAAAACTTTTGATAAATCACGCACACACAGCAAACTTATGGCCACCAGTATTGACAAGTTATATGAATTCTATAATCCTAGCTAGTAGCTACATCCAAGTTCAAAATAAATACTTAAAAAAACAAGAATTATATGAAGCCTATATTTGATTCATGGAAACATTAGTTTATTTACTCTCTAAGCAATATCCTCCGGTGAGTAAGCAGATACACAAGTCACAACAATGAAGTAATTAAGTTATATACTGGAAAAGATGGACATTGTAAGAACTCCTATAGAACTGAATCATATTCAGAAGAGAAATAGTTGTTTCCTCTCATCTCCAACATTTTATGATGCGTATCCCACCTCAGCAGTTGCAAAAGTGTTATGCCTATCTGACTGATTATGGCATGCAATTGCATAGTAGATAGGTCAACACTTCATAAAACTAATCAGAAACATAATGAACAAAGAAGGCAAGATACTCACCCTTCTCAACATCGTCGTCATCTAGATCATGGTCCCCTCCCCTTGGACCTTCTTCATCATCATCACCAGCTCTTTTATCAAGTCCAAGTCTACTCTTCCTTTCTGATTCCTCCTCTTCATCCTCCTCTCCCTTATCAGATACATGACCTTCATCATCCTCACCAGTTTTTTTACGGCTTCTCCCTCCACCTGTGTTGCTTTCCTTGTCATCAAATTTCCCATGTTCACCAAATGCAGCTGGGCCATTATTTGCTGCTTTCATCATCCATCTTTGATATCCATCTGCAGTTTTCTTTCTATTCTTCATCTTCTCTT
This sequence comes from Glycine tomentella, assembly GCA_007407185.1. Lineage (NCBI taxonomy): Eukaryota > Viridiplantae > Streptophyta > Magnoliopsida > Fabales > Fabaceae > Glycine > Glycine tomentella. The sequence continues at coordinate 375,745 of PYAF01003359.1, read as the reverse complement.
CTGCCTCCTCCAATGTCAATTGCTTATATTGAGCAACCTTGTTAAAGTTGTACCTAAAAAGACAAACATGCCATACAAGTTACAACACATCTGCTTACTGTTTTTCAATCGGTAATAAAAAATAGGACATTACCAAAGAAAAGAAAAACAAGCAAATTTCGTAGGAGCATTCTTCTCACAGTCAAACACAATCCTTAACACAACAAGCATACCAAGAACCAGCAGGAATGGCAACAAACTCCTTTCTTTCCTTCATTAGCAGGTAATATGTAGCCGATTGTGAACCTTCTAGATGACCCTGGAACTGGGACTGGCCCGTTTCGTCCTCCAAGAGCCAAGGCTTGTTCTTGTACTTCTCCTATGTAATGCAACAAGAAATTACGCATCAAGAAAAACACGATCTATTACAATTACCTAGAAACTATTCAATTCCTTTTTTACTAACGTAGATATGTCTCCCTAATAACCATCCACTTGGCACTTCAAGCTCTGAACTTCGACATTACCGTCACATGATATGTCGTTGTACTCCTTAGCATAAAGCAACACTTAAGTATTAAAAGTTTCCAAATTTTCAGTGAGCATTTCTTTTGAGAAATACAGTGCTTTAAAGCACTCCTTCTAACTAAATACGACGCTTGGAAGCTATAACGACAAAGCAACAATAATAACACAAGGATAGATTTCAATACCCGCAAAGTATCAGTAATTTGGCGTCCGTGCAGTCCATCCTTCTGCAGAGACCACTTGTTCTCAGCACTTTTCTTCTTCGAAAAATCAGGCAAACCGTTTATGAACCTTCCAATGAAGTAATTCTTATCATTGGTAGAACTTGCACGAACATTATATTCCTATCACAAATAACCGAATATATCATGTTCAATTAGCTTGCCAGCGCCGAACAGAATAAAATTAGAATACGCCAAAGTGAGAGGGGGAAAAAACCGAACTCGAATGAGGCGAGTGAGGGTGGCGCCACAATCGACACATTTGGCGCGTTTCTCCGCCATGGTTTTGCCGCAGCTCAAGCACAGAGTCATGTGCTTGCAATTGCTTCCGTAGAGATCCGTCGTTGATCCGCATCCGCTACAACTCGACTTCAATTGCAGGTCCGTCGACATTTTGCTCTGCGTCTCAACACCACAAACCAGAGAAAACGTTCACCAATTCCGAGAAACACACAAATTCTAGGGTTCCATATTTTAGATTTCTGTTCAACAATTTTGTGCTCAGCATCTGAATCTGATGGACTTTCTTCTCGACCCACCCGGTTTCCCCTTCCCCTCCCACGCAACCCCCCCCTTCCCCCTTCCGAACCTCCGCGCGACCCTCCTCTCAAAAGAAGGAGTCTCCCCTCCGCCGGAGTGCTTGAAAAGTAATGAGAGTTGTTAGATTGATACTTATCCCTTAAAAGGTGCTCATTGAGACTACAAAAACAAGCATGCAATAAATATATTTAAAAGGGTCAAAATTACCAATTTATAAAATTAGGGATCAAAATTACAATTTAGATTTTTTCTTTTATAAAAAAAGTTAGGCGTGTTAAGTAAAGGAGTGAGAAAAGAATGAGAGTGGACAAGGTTGTTAGAATCGTGATTCTACGTAGAATTGTGGATGCCTCGTAGAATTGAATTGTAGAATCGTAAGAGTTTACTTCATAAAAAAAAAGAAGTAAATTACCTAAGTATAAAAAAATATGAGTCAAAAGGTGTATAATAAGAAAAAAAGGGGTGCAGGAAGCAAACTGGTTATGGACCTGGCCCAAATAAATAAAAAAAACCCTAATTCTCCCCTTGTAAATTCTTCTCTTCCGCTGCATCTTCGGTTCTCCTCTTCGTCTCAGCTGCTGCGCATCCGTTCCAACAAAAACAGCATATAACGTCTCGTGAAGCATTGTGTTCTAAACTAAACCTCTCTTCCACATGACGAGAGAGCGTGCAACTTCCGGCAATCACTGACCATGGTTCGAGATATATTCTTATTCTCGCTTTTCTTCGTTCCATCAACAAAATTATGTCTGGGTTCTTTTTTTTTCTTCGCATCTTCTTTAATTTATGGTTTTCTGCAAGTTGAATGTCAATAGTTAATCATTTTTTTGCATTTAGGAACCAAACCTCGGCTGCTGGAGGCTTGTCTTCTCGGCGTCTCCGACGGAAAACGCAAACTGAATAGAAAGTTTTTTTTATATGTTATATTGAATCTGTGACATCTGATATTCGCCTCCTTTCTTGTGGTAACCGCTATTGGTAAGCTAAGGTTTTAGAATTTCACTTGGTATTTGAGATTGTTATCTTCTTCTAAACACGGGTAATCTTTCTTCTTCTTAGAATTGATAAAATATTGTTTGGGTGTTTTGCATTTTAGGGAAATTTTGAATGCTTCTGCATGTAAGTCTGAATGGTGTTTATGAAGGTAATTTTTAAATTTGTTATTTATTTATTTTTAGGAAAATTTCACATATGTTTATGTTGAAGTTGAAGGTATCATAATATCTCCCATGGTTTTGCTGTTTCGGAAAAGTTCATTTTTAGCTTGGTTTGTGATTTTTTGTTTTTCCATTTTTGTTTGCTTATGGCATTGTTTTTCCATTTTTTAAATCTAATGTTTAATGGGTTAGATTTATAATTTGTTAATAAAAACTGAGTGTAGAAATGGATTCATTCTCCTTCATTCTCCATTTTATTGCTGTTTTTTAAACTTATATCAAGCTGCAAACTGTTCTGTTGGCAGTGACAACAACAGAAGTATTCTTAGATGAGTTGGATCTATCTTCCTTGCCCACCGATTTCCTCTTACCAGGTTCACCTTCTCTTCATTTTCATGCTTACAAAACACTTTTGTTTCTCACTCACTCCCACTTACATTAACAGCACCCAATAAGATTATATATACTCTTTAAACATGACTTAAATTAATTACTACGAAATATCAATCATGCATGATTAATTAGAGACACTCTGTTGTCTATTGTGATTAATTTACAGTATGAAGGAGCTTAGAAGAGTGATGGCAAACGATTGAGCAACTGGGATAACTACACTCACGTATCAGGTGTTAATATTATTAATTGAACTTAAATTGCTCACCTTTTCACTTTGGTATTTTCTGTCCAGTCTCTCTTCTCTGTTAACCCCAATTTTTGCTTCTTTTTTTTAAATTTCCGTCCATGGCTTCTTCTCTTGGAATCGCCAAACCGCGACCAGACTCGCGATTCAACAATGATTCCACCGATTCTACGCCTAGTCTACCGATTCTACTCAGAAAACGATTCTACATACGATTTAACTCGCGGAGGCATAGTAGAATCGTAAAATCGGACGATTCTACAATTTAAATCGCGAGTTTGATAACCATGGGAGTGGGAAGAAGAGCAAGAAAGAACCCTTAGTTTGGCTGCTCCTTCTGAGTCTCTCGGGCAAGCATTCTGATTTGTTCCTACGAATTGGTCCTTATGCTACTTTTGAATGTGAGGAACGTGTGTAGAATCATCAAATTTGATGGCAGACATAGCTCCTCTAAATCCTCTTCGCTGCCATGGATATCCCCTCTCAAATTCAGAAAACCCGCAGAATCAAAACCGGACCCTCCCCCCTCCCCCCTCCCCGAACCTCTGAGAAAACGCAAGTACATCTCTCACGACTCTGCCATCGACTTAATCAAACGCGAGAAAGATCCGCAGCACGCCCTTCAGATATTCAACATGGTATCCGAACAGAATGGGTTTCAACACAACAACGCTACCTACGCCACCATTCTCGAAAAGCTCGCTCGCTGCAACAAGTTCCATGCCGTCGACCGCGTCCTCCATCAGATGACCTATGAAACCTGCAAGTTTCATGAGGGTATTTTCGTCAACCTCATGAAACATTTTTCCAAATCCTCCCTTCACGAAAAAGTTCTCCACGCGTTCTTCTCCATTCAGCCTATTGTTAGGGAAAAACCCTCCCCCAAAGCCCTCAGCACTTGTCTCAACCTCTTGCTTGATTCAAATCGCGTCGATCTGGCTCAAAAATTGCTTTTACACGCCAAACGGGGTTTAACTCATAAGCCAAATGTGTGTGTGTTTAATATCTTGGTTAAGTACCATTGCAAAAATGGGGATCTTGATTCTGCTTTTGAGGTTGTAGAAGAAATGAGAAACTCTGAGTTTTCTTACCCTAATTTAGTTACTTACTCGACCCTTATGGATGGACTCTGTCGAAATGGG
>PYAF01003359.1:355906-368129 GCA_007407185.1 Glycine tomentella | reverse complement strand
GATTAATTAGTTTATTTTATATTTTTTAATGCAGTTTATTTCTATATGTGTAGAGAATCCATTGCATAAATATTTAGTGCACCTTGTGGTATTAATTCAAAAATATATTTTCTATATTAAAATTAAGTTAAACTGTTCTACTAATTTAAATTGTGTTTATTTTCTCTGAATAAATATTAAATGGATTTTATCTATGATTTCCACCAAGAATAAAGAGGCATATGTCATCGAAAAAAAATAGGCATAAGATTTAAATATGTATTTTTTTTAAAAGCTTTAAATATGTATATTAGAAGTCTAGAAGATATATGTTCCATTTCAAATTTTATGTCACCATTATATACTACGTTTTATTGTACGAAAATAAGTTAGAAGTAACGGAAATTATAAGATAAAGAAAGGTCAGCGAACCAAAAGCATGGAAACTTTCTTTTCCAGTAACGATGACGATGAGGTGAGTACGAAGTGAGATATTCAACTTCTAAGTTTGTTTGTTCCCTTATTATGTAAATTAACTTTTTTTCTTCTTCAAAAAACAAACTTGATAAGTTTTGACACCGAACCCGGACGCTTTTTGAAGCCAGGTTCATCAAACGAGTCCAATAATTGGCCTACGTTCATAAATTCTAATATAGAACTAAAGTTTTAAAAATGGTCCACCGTTCCCTGTTCAACAATTCAATCATAGTACACTGTGTTCAACATTACTAACATTCATGTATAAATAATGACGCCATTTCCCAATTCTCTCACTCTTACTCCATTTTCCTCACTCCTTTCATGTAGACACTATTTCAACATTTCAACGTCACATGTAATAACTATACACCATAACCATTACTCTACTTAATTTAATTACCTATATATATTTATTTATATGCTCTTCTCATTAAGAAATTGAATTAGAGAAAGTGGTGCATATTGCATAATATTCTTTCTTTTAGAGATATGGCAAGGATTCCAGTGAGGTTTCAGAGAGTGGCAGCGGCATTTGACGCTGACGTGGCACGTATGAGGCTCTGCGAGAGCAGCGGCAGCGAGCACTCGCCGGAGAGTTTGACCGATTTGTCTGATCTCGTGAAGTCTTTCATGGAGAAGAACGAGGCAACAACCGGAGAAAAAGAAAAAGAAGAAGTTTCTGGTGTTCGTGAAGGTCACGATGAAGAAGAGTTTGAAAAAACTGAGTCGTCTTATTCGGAGAAGAGGGAAATGTTGCGGAGTTTGCTTTATGGGAATGAAGATGATGAGGTTGAAAGGGACGACAAAGAAAAAATTAGGAGAGAGTTTGAAGTTGCATTTGGAGTTGTTGTTGGAAACTACTCCAAACGCACGTTGATGTCTCTGTTGAGAGAAAAAGGTTTTGATGCTGGTTAGTATTACATGCTCAGATGCTCTACTAATATTATGGTCCTTATTATTGATTTGTTATAGCATTCACACAAAAATTACATACAGTTTCGTATGTGTTTTTAGCATCAGAATTGGAATTACATTAAAAACCAATTATTAAGATAAAATTCTTCTAGTTTTTATTTGAGAACTACTGTACCAAACATACTTAAGAACAACATCTAAGTTTTGTCCCACCTTATTAACGTTTAGCTCTTATTTCTTGTCTTGCTCCAAGCTAAATGAGCTTAATTTTGATTCAACTCATCACTTTAATTTGGCACATTTCAAAATGGTTGGCTAGAAAGAAAGAAAAAAATGATTCCCATTCCTTTGGTTTATTCCCTTTGACCAATTGATTAAATTGATTAATATCTATTATATTATTCTACATCTAGATCGTTCGAGAGGGGGAAGTGTTATTCATCATACCCATGTGCTCCAATCAGGATGCACAGTATTTTTTTATTTTCCACGTTCAAAATAGCATACATATCAAGTTGCCAATTGATGAGCCGCATGCATATGCCAATAAGTATATGGTTATATGCTATACTTATTTTGTAGAAAAATAATATATTATTGAAATGATCACCAAGTTATGGAACTTGGTTTAATAAATTATATTCTCCCTCTCTGTGCAGGTCTTTGCAAATCCAAGTGGGAGAAAAATGGAAGATTAACAGCTGGTGATTATGAGTACATTGATGTCAATTTTAAGGGAAAACGCTATATAGTTGAAGATTCCCTTGCGGGGAAGTTCGAAATAGCTCGTCCCACAGATCAATATTCTTCCTTGCTAGATGTTTTCCCATTGATATTTGTGGGTAAAGTGGAAGAGATGAAGCAGGTTGTAAGGCTGATGTGCACTGCTCTTAAGGGATCCATGAAAAGAATGAACCTGCACATACCACCATGGAGGAGAAATGTGTACATGCAAGCCAAGTGGTTCAGTGCTTACAAGCGAACAACCAACGCAGTTGCAACTAAAAGGGCACCATTGCCATTGTCTTCTGATGAGTCTTTGTTTCCTAAAAGGTCCATGGGATTTGAAGTGCGACCTGTGAAAGGACACAATTGCAGGGATGTTTATGCCACTAATACTGGGTTCAGAATCGGCCATTTGACTGCTGTGCTTAATTCTGATAACCTTGGTGCATGATTGAAGTCATATTCATTATATTTGTATAGAAATGCTTTTCTTGGTGGTTGGAATTGGAGTCCATGAGTGGTGGTGTGAACTGTGAAGTGCCTTAGCCTCAAAAAGTGCTGAATTGAGAACAATTTCTCCGATGCACAGCTCTGGCATGTTTTTGTCTTATAGGTAGATCATAGATGTGGTATAAGCAAGGTTCATTGCTATGCGAGCATTTCTTTTATTTATATGGGAAGATAATGTTAAGAAAAATCATTGTACAGTAAGATAAAGAATCGTTTTCTTGGCAAATGGAAAAGGATCTATATATATATATATATATATATATATATATATATATATATACAGCCTTCAATTCCCATCCAAATGGCATTGACAGAGCAGCTGAAAGATAATTGCAAAGACATTTTTATTGGTCTGCCTCCAACTTCCTATGCCTAGTGCCAGTGGTCCCCCAAAATGAATTGTATTGCGCCATGCAGTGGCACATCATCAGGAATAAACTACTAGTATAGCATATGTGGATAAATTATTCACCAAAAGCTAAATTACAATATATATTACTCTCTACCACTTCTAGAAAACGATCGAGATAGTCTCACTTTAAAATTGAAATAACTGTGTATAGTGAGTGTACTACTTCACCATTCTAGTCTCTAGATGCATGCATCAATTTATTTTGTTCAAATTTGAAGTGGAAAAATATGAATTAAACTAATTCAATCAGTTTAATTACAGTAGTTTAGATCGTCAATTTCAATAATGAACACCAGCAGAAGCAACACAATAACAAGTTTGCTTCATTCAAAAGTCGTTCTTCACTGTTCTCAGAGTCTAATATCATTAAATGCTATCATTTTTTTACTATTTCTTTTCAATGTTGCAATATTAATGAGATGATGATTCCTAGGCAATTTCTTTTTTATCGAAGCCAAAGAAGAAGAAAAATTAGTACTAGTACGAGTCTGTATGCTTTGCTAGCTAGCTACTCTATTGCCACAGCCAACTCAATCTCAACTTCAGGTGTCCAACATTGCCATTTATGACCCAAAAAAAAAAACATTTGTCACAATATCACTCACGAATATCACATCAGTTCCAACATTTCTATTAAGGCCAATTACTTTGGTCCAAGTTGTTCAAAACTCTCCAATTAAGACAGGAAAGAAAAGCTTTATGATCATTCAAGATTTTTTAGATAGCACTTGATTTGACTATTGTTTTATTTTTATTTTCAAAGAAAGAAGAAAATAGAGTAAAATTACGTTTACTTAAAATTCAAGAAATATTTTATCTGAAAATATTTTAAAAAACAGATTTAAAATTGAAAACAACAAATCAACGTTTTTCATCTTTTTTGAAGAAATAAAAACGTGATAACATCTTAAAATACTTTCTTATTAATACATATTTCATAAATTCTGAAAATGAAAATAAAAAATGAAAACATATAATAAATACTCAAATCAAACACCACCTCAATTCTTCTTGACAATAAATTTACATCTCTAGAACATCATGATATCTTAATCAAATTCTTTGATATCATTAGAATTTGAGGTGTTTTCATCATTCTCTGATCAAACATCAACAAAAGCTTGAGCTCATTCCAATAATGAAAATTGAGAAATAATATATGTCCCTAGATAGAGATAGATAACGAGAGCAGATGGATGGATCGATTATTTAAAAGAGATGATTACAAAGATCTATTTAGATTCTTTTTTTAATAAAGTACGGCTTGAATTCTCAGTCTCAGATAAATAATCTCAACCATCTTGACACCACTATCTGGCTCAAAGGAAACACAAGCCAAAGAAATATCATTAAATAAAGAAAAAGCGGGGATGCATGGGATGTACAAAAGTCATGGGAGACAAAACCCATGAAAGCTCAACTTATCTATCAAGAGAATCTATAGTTAGGAAGGCTCATCCTATTCCTGTTGTATTCTGTTGCCACAAAAGGGGGAATGCAATCTCACCGGCAGAAGGAAGTAACTATAGTTGCGTGAGAGACAAGAGAATCTACACTAGTATTTAGAGCTTAAATTGAAATAGTGGTATTATCTTAAATTTGAGAAAATAAATTTGACAACATTATAATATATGAATTAATTTAATACATGGATATTTAAGAATATTGATTTAAAATAAATATACTGAGAAATAAAATTACACAATATAAATTGTGGATAGAAAACTTAAAAAGATGAAAAAAAAAAACTGAGACAATTTCGAACTATTTGATACAAGAAAGAAATAAAAACACTCACGGTATAAAAATATGGACAAAACTTATATACAGTGCCCTAGGTGTTGTTCTTACTGTTAACAATAAAATTATAACACGTTTTATTTTTCCAAATCACCCAATTCTCACCTTGTCGACGTTAACTACATATCAACACACAACTTCTGCATCTCTTTTGTCTACGGCTGCCGCAACCTCGGCAAGCTAGGCCCTCCGCTGGTCACCATGATCTGCACCAAGGGAGAGGTTGGCACCGACAACATCGAGAATGTTTGCCGGGGTCATGAGCGACATTAGGACGATGTTGAAGGATGATAAAATAGAAATTTAAAGTTGACACCTGATCACAGGAACATATTGTTTTAAAGTCCAAAGCAGTTCGAAATCGTCCCAATGCTTGCATATTAATTACCATTTTTTTTGAATGATTTTTTGTTCACAATTCTCATTGCCGCCCCCTACGACCTGCTTGAGCAGACCGAACAGCTTGGCAGACTCCTTGTTGTCCTCTCTGTTGCAGCATTGACACCATTCTCGCTGATGGTGCCCTCAAACCCAGCCGAGTCGACAAAGATGCAAACATTATCGTCGACTATGCTGGGTTGCGATGGCGTCTTTGTCGACTTCGACGTTTTCAGGAGTTGCGACCTTGTGAAGCATGTCTGGCCAATTGTTGGTGGAGGTAAGTTGCGTTTATGAATTTGGGCAATATGGGACGAAGAGAAGACGAAAAAGGATTCACGGTGTTAATTGTGTTAAGATAGAGTTGGACGATGTTGAAAAAATAAAACATGTGTTATGATTTTATTGGTCAACAACAGTAGCAATAATAGTACCTAGGGCACTGTATGTAAAGTTTTGTCCATAAAAATGTGCCCAAGTCAATTGAAGATCTGCCTATTTAAACCATAATGCATCACAGCTACGATATTTATTGAATAAATATTATATCACAGCTGCTACACTTATAAATATTACATTAGTATACGAAAGATGCATATATAATATTATATTCAAAGCTTTGAGGCAATTATCTAGGTTAAGAGATTCTTTCATATGATATCCTTTGAGGACTCTTGTGGAGTTGAAATTTTTGTCTTCTTTATGGTCATGTGATATGATAATGAGCATTGGTTTAAGATTATTATCATATCACACAACTATAAAGAAAATAATTTTTAATTCAATAACAATCCATGAAAGATATCACATAAAGGAATTTCATCACTTAGACAAACTCATAAATAGGATTTTTGGTAGGTTGATGCCATTTCGATTGGTATAGTGCACTTAGATATCAACTTTCTATTTTGTCCAAATTGTACTTTCAGTTTGTGGTGTTTTGCTGAGTTGCATCTCTTGCGTGACTTTTAATAAAAACTTTAGCGTACGAAAAAAACAGTCTTAAAACTTTACATAAAATATTATCTAGATATCTTCCATATATTAATGTATTATTTTGTAAGTATTGTAATTATAACTTAGTACTTGTAGTTTAGATGTCTTTTATTTTCATACCATACAACAATAAAGAAGAAAAAACTTATGACTCAACAAAACTTCACCAAGAATATTAAATGAAAAAACTATATGACCTAGATAATTGCCTAAAAGTTTTAAAAATCTAGACTTAAATATATCTTTTATTTCGCAATTTAATATTTTTTTAATTCTTGTCCTAAAAAAAATCACTTTAATTCTTACAAATTAAATCTATTTTGCTTTTTTTGGTTGAGTTAGAATCCGTTACAAAAGAAAATGAAAATAATGTGACAAACATAATGATGATCATCATGTCATATCATCACTTGATGATGTCAACATGTCCCGTCATCATTAATTTACAGGAATTAAAATAAAATAAAAAACATAATTTATAAAGACTAAAACCAAAAAAAAAGATATATTAAAATAAAAGAAATATTTTAATATTAATTTATTAACATCTTAATCGCTCTCTCACACACACAGGTATATAGGTACCTAAGGTACGAGAATGAGAATTAAAATTATTATCCATGTGGGTTTGAGATAGGTACAAATATTATTTTTTAAATGCATATATGAGAACAAGTACTATAGGACCTACCCATTGTCATCCCTATCTACACTTCCTCTACCTTTAAACTTTTTTAGTTGTCCCTTTTTTTTTTCCTCTCGTGTCTTCCATCAAGCTTCATCCTTCAATGTCTTTCTCACACCTTTCATCGTCTTCAGGCAATTGTGATAGCAACGATACTGATAGTAAAGGTGATGATAGCAAACATGGGTGGTGATGGTAACAGGAGCCAAAACTATGATGTTGTTAATGGAGACAATGATAATGATGGTTGTGTCAAAAACAACAATAGCAGTGATAGTGATGATAACTATGATGATGACAACAATTCAGTATCGTTTAGTAATTATATTATAATCTATTATAATTAAATATTATCATGTCATTCTTTGAAACTTGAAAAACAGCATTTTTCTTACCATCTGAGATTTGCCGAAGTACAAACTTCAAGGATGAAGTTCAAAGTCCTCTTCACTGAATCAGTCCAAGCCAGGAAGATGACAACGATATGCGGGTTCTTTAGACATGTAGAAAGAGAACCACAAGCCTCGGAAAAAGCTGTTTTACATTTAAGATAACTAATGTACAGGCATGAAATAAATCATACAGGAATATAGTCTAAAATTTTGTCAATAGGTAGTTTATTTTTCTACTTTAGAGATCCAAGGAACTATAGGCTAACCACCAATTCAGTATCGTTCTTTGAGGGATTGTTTGTATTGACTCATTGAGTGAAACAGAGAAAGTTGTCTTCACCGACAAAAACTCAATTTTGCATGCAATATTTCAAGCAGGAAAAATTCGTTGCGGACGAACGAAGTTACATTTTCAGATACAAATACAATCAGGCAATTAGTCCTTTCATACTACAGAGCTCAAAGACCTGCTGTTTTAGAACACTGCCGAGTATTTTACACTAAAATCTATTTATTATAAAAAGGACCAGAGGAAGTATGAGCATGAATTTAGAAGAGGGCTGACAAATTAAAATAAATTTAATATATTTTTTGTTTATTTTAAAAATAATTATCTTCCCTTTCTTTACAATCCAATTTCCAAAGCTCCTCTTTCTGTCCGGGCAGTACTATCATATCCATAGCAAATATCTATAAGCATAATATCAAGTCACTAGAAATCTGCAAGCCTTAAGATTATTTAGCAAGTCTAATTAATACAAGAGTGAAAACAAAGTGCTTAATTGAAATTAGTAAAAATACATGAGGGAGAACGAAAATAAAATTAAACTAATATAGCCACGGCCTCAGAATTGCAGAATAATAACAACAAGGCATGACAATGCCATTCAGTCCCGAAAGATGGTTTTGGTGACTATTATCATCGTCGGCAGGTAGCTACACTGTAATTTGGATAGACAAGTTAAGACAGTTGGAAGCAGATATATTCACATATAGGGAATTTCAAATTTTAGCAAAGGCGAAGAAAAAAATAGTGTATGCAATATGTATGTAGGCACCCATAGACGCAAGCTGCTGAAAAATCAAAGCAGATTGCCTGGAAAGTGACCATTGTAATTTGCAAGTGTTCAATGTAAGAGAAGGGTCTTCAAAAAAAGCGAAATCGTAGGCTTATTTTCCTCTTCTCTCCTTATCAGCACAAACCCAAAAGGGTAAAAAAAATGAACTTTTAAGAGGCAGAGAGAGAGTGAATGTGAGAAGCTCGGTAAGCAGATTTGTTAACAGAGACCCCAAAAGGATATCATAACAACGGGCCAGTTAGCTTCTGCAATGGAATTGATATAGCTACAGCCTCTATGGCACATTCAAGATCAAGGGTACAGCTTTTATGCTCCAACCCTTCCCTTGGTACATGTAGCCTCGCCAACACAACATCTAAATCAAATAAATAACCCAACATTTTCAATTGGGATAATTATCAAAACACAAGCAAGAGTCTGCCCATAACAAATTCAAGACTTTTTAAATCACAAAATCAAAAGCCATTTTCACAACACCAAATAATACTTACATCTTAATCAAATAATAATAACAACGATAATAAGTAGCCTCAGAATTGCAGAATAACAACAAGGCAAGGAAGCCATTCAGTCCCGAAAGATGGTATTTGGTAACTGATATCATCATCAGCTACATTTTGATTTCAGAATGGCACAAAGGCAAAGTGATCACCAAGGAATGACCTTTGATTTAGCTACAGCCATGGCACATTCAAGATCAAGAGTACTGGATTTTCGTTCCCACCCTTCCCTTTGTACATGCCTACATGTAGCCTCGCCATATCAACATCAAAATCAAATAAACTCAATAACCAACAATATCAGATAATAAAAAAAGTGCTGGTGAAAGAAATTTTGGAAGATTACCAAAGCACAAATTTTGGTTGCGAGCTCGACGCTGTAACCCTAACCCTAGAAGGCATTAGGGGTGAACACAGGGGGCTGATGACTCGGTCTCGGTATTCATTGTCAGTGTCGCAGTGCTGCTCTACGCTGAGGAAAGATCATGGCCGTTCAATACGATGAGTACGAAAGCAGAAGGATAAATAAATATTAATCAAATTAAAAATATTAGATTAAAATATTTTTGTCCCTACAATTTAATGTTATTTTGTATCTCCTCCTTACAAATTTTTTTTTGTTCCATGCAAATTTTTGTTACAAAAACAATGGTGTAACAAAATGAAATCATTGTGTCATTATTTGTTGATGTTATCGTAACATATTAGCATAGAAATGTCATCTTATTATTAGTTGTTAAAAATAAATATAATTTAAATGTCCTAAAACAAAAAAAAATAACATATTTAATCTACATCTAAATCTCTACATCCCTTTTATTAGAACAGACAAAATTGACTCAGTCAATTCGTTGATTAGGTCGAACTTGACTAAAAAAATATTGATCCAAATAGATCCAAGCCTATTAGGGCTAGCTTGATGGGCCCATTAGATCATACTAAACTCAAGAAATACATGTAAAAATTCAATTGGGCCTAATTTTGGCCTAATATTTTTCTAAATTATTATTTTTTCTTTTGAATTTGTATAAATTTAGACAAAAAAATGTAAAACGAGCCAATATAAGCCACGAGGCCAAATTGAACTTCAAAAATTGAGGCCCATATAGAAAATGGGCTCGCCTAGCCCAATCCATTTTTAACGCTTGACTTGATAGACTGCGCCAGTCCACCCATTTTGCAACCCCCACCCTCTACCATAAACTTTTTTTCTTATCTCTCTATTCTCTCATGTCTTCCTTCAAGCTCCACCCTTCATTTCTTTCCCACACCCTTCACCTCCATCAAGCAATTGTGGTGGTGACGATAGTGGCAGTGAAAACGATGATACGACAATGATGATGGTGGTGGCAATATCAGTCAAAACAATGGTGTTGCGGGTGGTGGCAATGGTAATAGTGGTTGTGGTGAAAGCAACAATAATAGTGATTAAGGATGTTATTGCATTGTTTACCTTATCTATCCATTTTAGTTTAATTTGATGGCTTTTGTTAACTTATTAAAAACTCAGGTGCCCCTTTTTTGATCCTTCAAGTGACTCTCTCCCTCCCAACTCTCTTCTCAGTTACCGCTAACATGACAATTTTTTAGTAACAGTAATTAAGGATGTTGTTGCAATGTTTACATGAGAAGAATGTGATTTTGAGGCAAGGCGAAACTCGTGCATTACCAATTTTGTTTTGGCAAAACAATTTTCACTGCCTTTATCTTAGAATTATGTCATCACAACCATCGAGCCTTGATAACCTCTTTCAATAAATTTTTGCCTTTTACCTTTTCTCATTGCCTCTTTCGACTAATTGTATCTTAATATCCTCACATGAAACCACATATATGGATGACAACACACATTGAATTGGCGATGCAATGAATTTTGGCAGTGCAAAGCAATGGAATTAGGGGATTTATCGTGGATAAGAGGAGTAATGGGAAAATGGTTATGTGAGGGATTCGAAGAATAGGGACAAGGCTTGGTGGTCGTGAAGACAAAATTCTATGATAAAGGCAGGAATATGGTTTTGCCAAAATAAAATGGGCGATGCATGAGTTTCGCCTTGCCTCCAAATCACATCCTTTTAAGGTAAACATTACAACAATATCCTCCACCATACTTTCTAAAAATTTGTCATGTCAGAGGAGGTAATTGACAGCGAGAAGGTCAAGTAAAGGGTCAAAGAAGGAGGGTGTCAAATTAAACTTTGATAACAAATCTTATCCATTCATTTTAGTTTAATCTAATGGCTTTTATTAACTCATTAAAAACTCAAGTGCTCCTTTCTTGGATCCTTCAAGTAATCGTCTCCCTCCCAATTCTCTTATCAGTTACCTCCTCTAACATGGATTTTTTTGTAACAGTGATAAAGGATGCCGTTGTATTGTATACCTTAGAAGAATATGATTTTAAGGCAAGGCGAAACTCGTGCACACCCATTTTTGTTTTAGCAAAACAATTTCCTTGCCTTTATCTTGGAATTATGTCATCACAACCATTGAGCCTTGGCAACCTCCTTCAATAACTTTTTGTCTTTTACCTCTTCCCATTACCCTTTCTAACTCCTTGTATCTTAATATCCTCACATGAAGCCACATTTAAGAATGACATCGCACATTGAATTGGCGATGTGATGGATTTTTGTGGTGCAAAGTTGTGGAGTTAAGGGATTTACAATGGATGAGAGGAGTAATGGGAAAAGGGTTATGTGAGGGATCTAAATAAGGGAAACAAGGCTCAGTAGTTGTGAAGACAACATTCTATTGGAATTATGTCATCATAACCATTGAGCCCTGACAACCTCCTTCAATAACTTTTTGCCTTTTACCTTTTCCCATTACCTTTTCTGGTCAGTTGTATCTTAATATCCTGACATGAAGCCACGTTTGTGAATGACAACGCACATTGACTTGGCGATGCAACAGATTTTTGCAGTGTAAAGTAATGGAGTTTGGGGATTTACGGTAGATGAAAGGAGTAATGGAAAAAGGTTACATGTGAGATCCTAAGAATGGGGACAAGGGTCGATGGTTGTGAAGACAAAATTCTATGATAAACGGCACACGTCAAAAGAGGTAATTGAAAGGATAGTTAAAAGGGAAAATGTAACACCCCGTAGGCCTCCGACGTGTTAGCATTAATAATATCAGATTAGCGCATTGTATCCCATTTATAAACAATAGCGGAAGCATAGAATCGTTTTCTTGATACATTATGTACGGAATCACATAACAGAACCATAATACCATGTCCCTGCTGATCCAGTTTATCAACATCAACATAAATAAGACAGATGACAGGGCTTTAGGCAGAGGATAAATAATACAAACATACACAGGTACTCAGGGAAAAGCTCATATCATATTATTAAAGTTCTGTA
>PYAF01003359.1:317701-353065 GCA_007407185.1 Glycine tomentella | reverse complement strand
TTTTTTTTTTTTTTTTTTTTTTTTTTTTTTTTTTTTTTAACTGTGAAAGCATATATGCTAACTAGCCCTTATGCTTTTGTTAGCCAAATGGGCCGTATCTTGAAGTCGGGCTATTTTCTCACTAGTCCATATATCATGTGCAATGTCATTAGGCAATTGCTATATATACCCTCTTTATACTAATGCGCTTCTGCTTTTCACTTTTTTCCTCCCCAAAATATCCTACAAAACACACTCCCCTTGTCCCTTTCTCCCCCATTTATTATTTTTGGATCTTCAATTTCTGTTACAAGTGTCACGATCTTGTCCTGTTGATTTTTGCTACCACAATTTACATGAATTAGATTTGATCTAGATATAAAATTTGTAAGTAATTCCAATTGTGTATAGAAATTGTTTGTGACACATTCTGGTCCACGTGTGAGTTTGGGCAGATATGAATGTGCTTCACTTTTCAGTTTTGATTTCAGATCTGAGAGATTTGGTGGAAGGGTCCAATGAGATGGAGAAGAGGAACGTTGGTTTGGTGCATGAGTTGTTATCTTTGACTCTTTGGAAGAAGGCTTCAATGATGAAGTTGGGGCATTTTAGGAGGGAGTTTTGTTTTGCCTGATAGGTTGAGTTGAATGTGTTTGTTGCTTAAGCATCCAGGCGTTTTTTGTTTTCAATAAGTATTAGATTTACACTGTGCTTCTTACATAGGCTTGTGTTGGGTCTCAGCTTGTGGATAAGGATCCTTTGGAGAGTTGATGCTGGAGGGGTTCATGAATAGAATCAAAGATGGTGCCTCCTCAACGTGGAAAAAAGGAGGAAGACATGAATATATTGGTTAAGGTAAAAGGATGGGGCGTGTGTTTTTTTTCTTCTTCTGAAGAATTACATGAGAGGAAGAAAGAGATGAGAATGTGTTTAATAGGATAGTTTGGGAATAAGAAATGAGAAGCGGGAGTGCATTAGTATAAAGGATAGTGGAAATAGCAATTGCCATGTCATTATTAGCAACTTCTCTTCTTTCTTGTTTTGTCTTAATCATATGTTTCAATAATGAATTCTAATTAATAGTTTAGTAAAAAAATAGTAAAACTTAAATAAAAATTATTTTCATTAAAGATCAAATTTAAATATTACTCAAACAATTTAATCTTAATTTCAACTCCTCTTAACACACTTACCAATTATGCTGATGTTTTGTTTCGCTTCATTATCCTAAAAGGCTCCACTCTCCTTTTGTTTGGCCAGGGAGGCAAACTTTTTTATTTTTATTTTTTGCTAATGAAAATTTTTCACCAAAAACTTCTAGGGGAACTACTAGAGCAACATCCGCACCAAACGCATTACAGATAAATTTGATTATGAATTGTATTATATTTCCTCTGGATTTAAATATAAGAAGAAGAAAAATTCACAATAACTAAAAAAGTTAGGTTTACTTACATCAATTTTAACTAAAAATATTTTTGTTTAACTTACTCTTTATTATAATTTGGTATCATGAATAAAGAAGAGATATTAAAACTAATACTTTAATTAAATGAAGGATAATTTAGAGATAGTAATATTAAATAAGTTAAAATTAGTTTTTTTTTTATATTTGATACCAATAAAGGAGTAGTTTTTTACTTATATTTGAGATTAGAGGAAGTATATGTTAAGATAGTGGATGTAAAAAAAATGTGAACTTTTGTAATAATTATCTAACTTAAATATGTTTATCATCTGAAAATAAGTAAATTTTAATTTATTATCTCATTTCTTTTTCATCTATTATATATACATATTATAGTCTCATTCTATTAAATAATAATGTCAACATACAGAATGTGGTATCATCAATATTTAATTATTGACACTTGTATCCAAAATTTCTCTGTTATTTTTATTATTTAAATTATTTAAAAAATAATTTTTTTATATTTTATTAACTAATAAAATTAAAAAGAAAACATTGAAGTGTCTCTTCTCCTTCTCTTTGGCTATCAAAATCTGTTTTTTTTTTCTCTCCCACACCACCTCAATAAGCAACTCCTGTTTAGTGCTTCACCACCAAAAGTCTCTCTCTCTCCTTCATCTTCTACTTCCTTCTATTACTTAATCTAATTCTACTCTCTTTTAACCAAATCATCTTTTCTCTTTTCTTCTAACCAACCATGTCTGCAATATAAGGTTTCTCTCTAGCTGAGACATAGAGATTGTTAGTAGTTTGTCCCTTTCTCTTTCTCTCTCTCTCTCTGTCTACTTAGGAACGAGAATGAGTGGCGGCTTTTGGAGGGGGTTGGGGTTGGGGTTGACGAGTATCAGAAGACGGATTGGGGACCTGGAGTTTCGTTGAATGCGATGGTGCGAGTGACAGCACCGAGAGGCTGTGAGGACGGTGAGGGCGGGAGAGGAGCTTCGAGGGGGCGCCGGCGCGTGGAGAAGGATTTGGTGGTGTGGCGGAGGATGGAGAAGGAGAGACGTTGCGGCTTTTAGTTTGGGTTTGTGGTGGAGGAAGGGGTCTTTGGAAGAGGAGGAAGAGGGTGAGGGAGAAGGGAAAGACGGAGTCTATAGCGAAGATGACGTGAAAATTTTGGGTATGTTTCAGTAAGTAGGCATTGACGACGTTCGTCTGTCACCTTATCATTTAAGACTAGTGGCATCTACTAAACTAAATACAAAAAAATATAGGATACATAAATGAGTACAAGTGAATTTTAATGAATTTTAAATAGTAAAATGAAAATATCTATTAATTATTTTAAAAGTTATATTTATAATATTTTTTAATGAATTAATAGTATAAAAATCTTTATATTAATAATTTATCAAAATTAAGCTCATCTTAACATTCTATCATTTTTCATTCGAAAATTCAATGATCAAAGAGAAAAGATATATTTTTTTAAGAGAAGGAAAAGACATCTTGAAAACTCATTATAGTATTCTTTTAGAGAAAATAATGTATATACAGACAATGTACACAAATTTTAAACTCTGATCTAATTACAATGTATAATGTAGGATAAAATTATTGATTTTTATAATAAGATTACACTACACTTTTGATCTATCTTTTTATTTAATGGGTTTAATTTAATGACTTTATTAATAAAAAATAATTTTATCTCTTTTAATTTTCAAAATCAGATCAATATTTCCTTTTGTCTAATTGATTGTAAGTTAGTGAAATTGGACAAGTATCCCTTTCATTCACTGTGGCCTCTTATAATATTACGATCTATTAGACGGAAAGCATAGTATTGATGTGATTTTGAAAATTAAGAAATTAATTGAACCAAATAAATGAACAAATGAGATCAAAAGTAAGAAATCAAATGAACCAAATAAATAAATAAATGAGATCAAAAGGGTAACTTAACCTCACAAGTTAATAATAATCTTATGATAAGTTATACATATAATAATTTATGATTAGTTCATAATGTAAAAAAATTTACATTAAAAGTGCATATAAATTAAAATTTTCTTTTTACCTTTTTCATTAATTTTTTTTCCTTCAAACTTTGTACCGAAGTCTCTTTTCTAAGGAAGTCTTTTGTAAAATTGGGTTATAAACCATAAGTTAGAGCTAAAAGCTTATAAGCTACTTACTCAATTCCAAAATAACTTGTTTTAATATTAATAGAGGAAATCCCTACGCATATCCATGAGAGCAAAAAACATGTAAGTCACAAGTAGGTTCTTAGAATTGTGTAAATTTTGGGCCTAGCTCAATTCTATTACAACGAGAATAAGAGGATAGGTCAACCAAAATGTTTCTAAAGTAAAAAAGGATATCCAGTAAAAAAGCTAAGATAAACATGGGAAAAAAAACTAGGAACTTATAAATAACGAAAATCTCGAAAGTTCCCTCCTTCAAATCCTAAATTCATATTATATAAGATCATTCAAAATTTATCAAACTTTCACCAAACTTATACGATTGATCTTCATGTTTTCATCCCACATTGCCAGTTCCCGGAAACTCCCACTTAAAGGACACAAATGAACCCCATAAGTAACTGCTATTCTATTCCCATTTTTTCTTTTTCGGGGATGGTTGTTGGTTGCATAATATTTCATTTTATCACGGACTCCCCTTTTTATTTTACAGAAAGGTTTTCAGTGGGGCTGGGGAAAAAAACCTTTTAAATCAATTTTTAAGTTTGTATTAGTTGGACATTTCAATTTTACCTCTATAAAGAGTTATTTATTTTAATATTCTTTTACTTTATTTTTCATTAGCATCTTACACCAAAAATGTTAAAATAAGTAGCATTTTATAAAATTAAAAATTGTCAGAATTTTTAAAAAAATTTCAAAATTAAAATGCCTAAACTAATTAAAGTGTCATGAAGTGTTACTTACACATTGTTTAACCCATTTCTCTTAACACTCTTTCTTATTGATTAAAAGTGCACTAAAATATAGGTTAAATTAGTTTTTTCTCTAATTTATAATTTTGGTTCAATTTAGTTATTTATTTTTTTTGTTTAATTTGATCATTTAATTTTTTAAAAAGGTTCAATTTGATCTTGTTAGTCATTATGTCAAAATTGTTAACAATAAAATCCACGTGTCAAATGACATGTCCTTCTGTTAAGTGGACACGTGGACAAAAACTTAAAAGGTGTTATGTGAAAATGGAAGATGATGAGGATCAAATTAAAACTTTTTAAAATAATTAGAGATCAAATCGAACAAAAATAATAAACTAGAGGAATAAAACTAATTTAACCTAAAATATATAAAATTATGAATAATATTCATAAGTAAAGAATAGGACCTAGATAGATTTATAATTTTTTAAAAATTGGATAAACAACAAAATTTTATTAATAAGAATGTATTTAATTACTAACATTTTTCTTATGAGAAAAATAAGGAATACAATCAATGTGATGGAGGGTAAAGTAGGATGACAAAATGGATTGGCTGACCCTTACCACCAGCTCCTCAAAAATGGGTTAATCTTTGGCGTCCTACATTTTATATATAGATTAAAAGAATCAATTAGTCTAACTTTTGTTAAGTTGGCAGATTGGTCCACCAAAACTAAAATATTAAAAAAAATAAAAAAAATATATTTTAATTTATTTTATGTTTTATAAATATTAAATAATAAATATTTATTAAAAAATTGAATTATCACTTTAAATTTTTGAATAATAATTTATTTAGATAAAAAATAGTCTGATTAAAAATAAGGAATACAATAATGTCATGGAGGGTAAGCCGGTAAAGTGGTCCATGAATGGTGAAAATCATGGAAGCCCTTCACTTTATTGTGGTGAAGGGCATAAAAAGAAGGGCACAGAAATAGAAACAGCTAGACTAGAGTACCTTCCATATACACACACACACAACGACACTACGCAATTGACAATTGGTTACAGTGAGTGTGGGAGGAGAGTCACAACTCACAACTACCAGTCCTTTCTTTGCATCGTGTGAGTTTGGGAGAGGAAGGAAGCTACTCGGAAAGTGATTCCTTCCTCGGCGAAAAGAAAACCAAACCAAACCATTCCTTTATAACCATAAAGTGCCTTCTTTTTTCTTCACCACCACTCCATTACTCTCTTCACACTCCACACACACACATCTCTACCTTGTATTTGAGTTTGAGGAATATAAGAAAATGAAAATGGTTAAAGGGATGATTTTTATTGTTGTTCTGGTGGTCATTTGCCTTGGTGGGAAATGGGTGGAAGCGCAGATGCACCATGTGGTCGGAGCAGACCGTGGTTGGGATCAAACCTCAGACCTCGTTTCCTGGTCTGCAGGCAGGGTCTTCAGGGTTGGAGACCAAATTTGTAAGTCTCTAATTCTTTCTCTCTTTTTATTTACCAAATTATAGGAAAATGCGCAGTATTTTGTTCTCTTTTTTTTATACTTTTTTATTAGCATCGCTCAAGGAACTAAAACAAATATTTATGATGTAAATCATAAGATATAAGATATGATAAAATAAAAAAAAATTATGAATAGATTAATATTTTACATTTTAATAAAAATATTTTTATTTTAAGATCTTTATCATTACCCTTAGATTAGCATTTGTCTATTTTTTTTTATATAATTTTTTATTACATGATTTGGGGCTTGCCGTTGATTATGTTATTTATGTTCTTCCCGAAAAATAACGAATTAATGAAAGAAGAGTATAACACGTTTGCTTTCATAGATTGGCTTGTTTATGCTTCCATTTAAACGGCGGAGCCCAGGCACTGCGGTTGTTAGATTGCGTATCATCTAGGTTTGCTTTCATATATGTACCATTTTTTCTTTTCACAATGATGATATTGATACTGGTGAAAACTTATTACAATATTACCGCGTACAAATTACTCAAATTCCCAACATATCTTAGTTGTTTCATGTGTGCCATTAATCAGTGGAAGCATAGACTTGGCTCCTTTTTGGAATCGTTTTTTAGGAATTTTTTCGGACTTTTTTTTTTTTTGTCTTTTTGTCAACAAATAAAACCTACTATCTTTTAAATAAATTATTTCAAGCACACACTTAAATGAAGGAAATAAAATGAGTTAAAAATGTATGGCATTATTATTTGAACAGTGTTATTAGTAGGTAGCATTTATTTTAATTTGACGCAATATTTTGTTGTATTATAAATTTATGTATAGGGTTATAACATGCAAGGATGAAATGAGGAATCAAACAATGACCTCAAAGATAAAAATGTATTATAAAAATAGTTATATTATTATATTTATATATATATAATCTTTTTATAATTCATAATTTATTTTTCTGCCTTTCTCTTTTCATCTTATTATATATTTTTTCTCTTAAAACTTTTTATTTCTCTCTTTATTTTATTAGATTTTGTATAAAAATGATGTATATGAATATATTTCCCTTATAAAAACAAGTTTTGTAGGCATCAATATCATGAGACATTTAATTTCTTGTCCTTATGCGGTGCTTCTCTATTTAAATTAATAAATAATAACTCAAGGATTTTGTGGGCCTGTGCACGTGCCAAAACAAGCAGGGCTTACCTACTCTGTGGCTCAGGGATTAGTCGCTGAGCTGAAAAGCAGAGAGGAATATGAGGCATGTAATGTGAGCAATCCCATCAAGATGTACACAGAGGGTTTGCATACTATCCCACTTGAGAGTGAAGGAATGAGGTATTTTGTGAGCAGTGAACCAGAGAATTGCAAAAATGGTCTCAAGCTACATATTGAGGTTCTGCCCAAGTCTGATGAACGCATCATAGAGTCTTCTGCCCTAACAGATGAGGCTGTGGCGCCCACTACTCCTTCTGGTTCAGCACGTTATGGTCACAACACTAAGTTAATGCTCACGGTTATATTGTTTGTCATCATAGGCCTTGTTTACTGACACCTGTCCCAAGCCTATATGCGAGGACAATTGGCATCTATATATGTATTTAAGACACTATTTTGGGATTTGGGACCCTGCTAGCAATGTGCCATTTTTTTTAATGGAGTAGATGTCTAGTTTAAGAAGGATATTTTTTTTGTCTTGTATTATGAATTTACACCTGTTATCTGGAGTCTTGAACAAATGCTATGTTTTTAGCTATGTTTTTAAGAGTAGGATTTTTAATTCCTGAAATTACAGTGACTACCTATTGCGCTATCAGTAACTATTTTATTTTCCTAAAGCATTTCGAAATGTCATGATTGATGAAATTGCTCAAGCTACATTTTACAGTTCACAACATTTATGAATGGCCACACAACACGAAAAATAACGATGAACGTAAATAAGTATTGTTACTCTTGTACAATTTGCATCTCCCAAGTCATTAATTGATACATGCTGTTTATTCAATACACTGGTGTAATACATCATCTCCATACCATATATCCACTCGCATTTGTAAACAGATGAAAACTGATCTTCAACGAGTTTTAAAACAAAAGTCGTACACTTAATGGGCATTAGCTTAATAGTATAAATCTCGAAGATTGTGCCCAAAATGTGAAAAATATACATGGTATATGAACTTGTTTTCTTTTTAATGCTGCATTTTCCGTCAAAACGAATCATTGGGGTCTACATTGTCACTTATCTCTCAGGATAACATAACTGGCTCCACTTGTAGTCTTCTGTATCTTAGAGATTCTCTTAAGGATCTCAGCAAATGCTTGCTTATCCTGCATGGGGCAAAGCACAGATGCAGTTTAGCATCAATCCAAATGGATCACACGAAAATTGCTAGAAAAAATACAAAAAAGACCAAGTTAGAGAAGACTATTACACCTTCATCAAAAGGGGAAAAACTTTTAAAAAATTCAGGAAAAGAATATAAAATGTTGGCGCAAGCTGGGTGGTAGGAACAGTTCCCATGTTAGCGCAAGGGAGGGGTGTTTTTACCTCCCTTTAATGCTGCTACCTATTCTTTTTGCTTTTGAGTAAAGTAGCAAACCATGTTGGGCTTTTACAAGCTAACAGTTAGTTATAGTAATATTGTAGAAACTACCATTCAATTTGTGGTTTATCTTCAAACGCTGTTTATCTTAATATCTGGGTTTGCCCTCAAGCTAAGAAAAAGGTATCAGATAAGCATTCTTATCCTTACATAATACATACTTCATGCATGGCATCTATCCAAAAGAGCAAGACAATAATTCACTATATGATTATTAGTTAGATTGCATCATTTTAATCCAACATTGACAGAGTCACAAATTCATTCTTAAGAGTTTAAGAGTCTTAAAGTGAGCTCCACAAAAATTCTCTGTATAACATAATTTCCAAAAACTCGAGCCAATTTAGGAATTCTAGCAGACAAAATGCTGATTAGGAATTAGACTGGGGCATGGGAGAGTATGGAGCAGTGAAAAGCCGACTTGGATTATAATGATACTGAAACATATTGTGACCATGACATACATTAATTTTTTATAAGAATAATTAAGCAAACATATCAAGTTCAATCGAGGATAAAGCAAATGTAACACTTACCTCTGAACATCTTAGTCTTGCCTTAAATTTAGCTACAAGATCCTGAGTGGTCACCGGAGTCTTCTGCCTTAAAACAGCCCTAATTTCTTCCTCACTCACAGGTCCAGAAGCTGTTGTGGAAGACCCGGCCTTTGATGATAATGGAGGTGTACCTTTTGGAGGTGCACTATTTTTAGATGCAGATCCATTTCCATCCTTGGTGGACGCTTTTGGTTCCTGATTTAATAAGATAACAAAGAATTTCAATATTTATAGGAAAAACTTTTGGATTAGCATCTAAAATCAAGTTCTTTTTGTAACAGAAAAAATTTCTTTGATAAAAGAGTCTTCTAAAAAAATCTCATATTATAAACAAAACAATAAAAGCCATATGGTGTTTGAATCCATCAATGGAAAAATTGCCAAGTTAAATTAAGAGCATTTTTGTCCAAATCTTCTCAAAAAAAGTCTTCCATTTAAGTAGTTGCAATAAAACATCTTTCTAAAATAAAGCTAAGCACAAAGGAAATTGCTAAGTGCAAAATTTATCAAAGTTAACCGAGCGGCCAACATTTTTATGAAAAGGTAAAGTAAAGCAATAATTGTAATAATCAAGCAATCTAACAAAAATCAGTGACTTACATTTTCTACCTTCACCTTCTTTGGAGGTGCATTATTAGATGGCTTTGCTTCTTCATTTAATTTTCTCTTCCCCTTTGAAGACTTTGAAGAAGGTGTTCCACGAGCAGGTCCTGTTGCTGTTGGCTTTGAAGGGCTGTTGTCAACAGGTTCTTCCTTAAGAGCATCCTTTTGCTTCGTAGCAATGACAGGAGGAACACCGACATCATCATCCACCTAGGCAAACAAAAATGACCCATTAATCCATAAAAAATGCTCAAGTCCAGTTCAAACCATATGCAAGGTTTTCCAGAATTCCAATGAAATCACAACAAATTAACCACTTCCCCTATCTGAACTCACAAATGCAAAAGGCCCACCACAAAAGGGATTGCTGCTTGCACTAAGCTATGTTTAACTTTTTCATCTTATCAATGGCACAAGGAACAATTAACAATTATCGTACATCTATCAAAAGTTAAAGAAAATGGCGAAGTGAAAAAAGAAAAGAAGGGGAAAAAACCCATACATCATCGTCATCATCGTCATCATCCTCTGCATCAGATTCATTCAGACCACTAGCTTTTCCAAGCAGCTTCTTCAGCTCTTTCCCAGATTTACTCAGACCTCCCCCCTCTTCATTATCTTCATCCTCCTCCTCCTCCTCATCCTGCAATTGCAATTATAGGAATGATTTATGAGGAAATGCTGTCCACTCCAATTTATACCATATGTAGAACATAATATAATACATCAAGGATGCCTGTAACCAAAATGACAATATCAGAACATGGCTGAAAGGATATACCATAGCATACTACCATGTAAAAAGGAAACCAAGGCACTCATGTAAATGAGCAAAGTAAACCCCTTAATAAAATGTAGCTTAATCAAGTACTGAAGTTCTAATCCTGGAATCCATAAACAGGCCTCTCTGTTAAAGGTTATTTCAGAAAGAAAATTCTCTTTAAATTTATCTTTTATGTTTTCCAACCAAGAAAACGACTAACTGATTTTGTGCTTATTTTCTTCTCATAACAAAGTAATTAAATCCAGTGAGGATATAGCATATGGAGAGCTACAAGATAAAAGGAGGGGGGGGGGTGCACAAAATGCTGTAGCCATTGTATCACAATAATTTGACATCCATAAATACATCCATACCAAATATATAACATCAATTATAGAAGCTAAGACATGGAAGTGGCAATATAATGACCAAACAGAGCACCATTAGATATCCAAATTCTAGGTCACAACTCTCAAATATTTGTGGAGTCAAAACTAACCTGCTTGATTTCAGGAGGAGCAGGAACTTCAGGAGCCAAATCCTCCCTTTCCTCGGGATCATTGCCAACAGCTTCATCATCATCAGTGAAAATCTCTTCATGCTCCCAATCATCACCTGTAACAGGTGTACAATTCAGAACATTGTATAATTGATGGCTCCTTGTTTATGGCTTACCGTGCATGATTGACTGATTTTCTAAGAAATGTTACATGGGAAAAGATGAACAGCTGCTGCAACATGCAAATTGATGCTTTCTTGACATGAGACAGCCAAGTCTAATGTGTCTATCAGTCTATTACTTATTGGTTTGCAGACTGTCAAGTCAGTCAACTTTCAAACAAGATGTTCTCATAAGTTAATTTTGACAATCTTTTAATTTCTTTGTCAGCTTTTTTAATAGCATTAATAAAAAAAAGTCATAATACTAGAAAATAAATAAACTTTATTAGACACATTGAAGATGCACCTGCCCTATAACATTTTTTACAATTCAAAACTTTCGATAAATCATGCACACAGCAAACTTATGGCCACCAGTATTGACAAGTTACATGAATTCTATAATCCTAGCTAGTAGCTACATACAAGTTCAAAAAAAAAATACTTAAAAAAACAAGAATTATATGAAGCCTATATTTGATTCATGGAAGCATTAGTTTATTTATTTATTTTTATTTACTCTCTAAGCAATATCCTCCGCTGAGTAAGCAGATACACAAGTCACAACAATGAAGTAATTAAGTTAGATACTGGAAAAGATGGACATTGTAAGAACTCCTATAGAACTGAATCATATTCAGAAGAGAAATAGTTGTTTCCTCTCATCTCCAACATTTTATGATGCATATCCCACCTCAGCAGTTGCATAAGTGTTATGCCTATCTGACTGATTATGGCATGCAATTGCATAGTAGATAGGTCAACACTTCATAAAACTAATCAGAAACATAATGAACAAAGAAGGCATGATACTCACCCTTCTCAACATCATCGTCATCTAGATCATGGTCCCCTCCCCTTGGACCTTCTTCATCATCATCACCAGCTCTTTTATCAAGTCCAAGTCTACTCTTCCTTTCTGATTCCTCCTCTTCATCCTCCTCTCCCTTATCAGATACATGACCTTCATCATCCTCACCAGTTTTTTTACGGCTTCTCCCTCCACCTGTGTTGCTTTCCTTGTCATCAAATTTCCCATGTTCACCAAATGCAGCTGGGCCATTATTTGCTGCTTTCATCATCCATCTTTGATATCCATCTGCAGTTTTCTTTCTATTCTTCATCTTCTCTTCTGCCTCCTCCAATGTCAATTGCTTATATTGAGCAACCTTGTTAAAGTTGTACCTAAAAAGACAAACATGCCATACAAGTTACAACACATCTGCTTACTGTTTTTCAAACGGTAATAAAAAAATAGGACATTACCAAAGAAAAGAAAAACAAGCAAATTTCATATGAGCATTCTTCTCACAGTCAAACACAATCCTTAACACAACAAGCATACCAAGAACCAGCAGGAATGGCAACAAACTCCTTCCTTTCCTTCATTAGCAGGTAATATGTAGCCGATTGTGAACCTTCTAGATGACCCTGGAACTGGGACTGGCCCGTTTCGTCCTCCAAGAGCCAAGGCTTGTTCTTGTACTTCTCCTATGTAATGCAACAAGAAATTACACATCACGAAAAACACGATCTATTACAATTACCTAGAAACTATTCACTTCCTTTTTTACTAACGTAGACTGTCTCCCTAATAACCATCCACTTGGCAATTCAAGCTCTGAACTTCGAAATTACCGTGACATGATATGTCGTTGTACTCCTTAGCAATTAGCATAAAGTAACACTTAAGTATTAAAAGTTTCCAATTTTTCAGTGAGCATTTCTTTTGAGAAATACAGTGCTTTAAAGCACTCCTTCTAACTAAATACGACTCTTGGAAGCTATAACGACAAAGCAACAATAATAACACAAGGATAGATTTCAATACCCGCAAAGTATCAGTAATTTGGCGTCCGTGCAGTCCATCCTTCTGCAGAGACCACTTGTTCTCAGCACTTTTCTTCTTCGAAAAATCAGGCAAACCGTTTATGAACCTTCCAATGAAGTAATTCTTATCATTGGTAGAACTTGCACGAACATTATATTCCTATCACAAATAACCGAATATATCATGTTCAATTAGCTTGCCAGCGCCGAATAGAATAAAATTAGAATACGCCAAAGTGAGAGGGGGAAAAAACCGAACTCGAATGAGGCGAGTGAGGGTGGCGCCACAATCGACACATTTGGCGCGTTTCTCCGCCATGGTTTTGCCGCAGCTCAAGCACAGAGTCATGTGCTTGCAATTGCTTCCGTAGAGATCCGTCGTTGATCCGCATCCGCTACAACTCGACTTCAATTGCAGGTCCGTCGACATTTTGCTCTGCGTCTCAACACCACAAATCAGAGAAAACGTTCACCGATTCCGAGAAACACACAAATTCTAGGGTTCCATATTTTAGATTTCTGTTCAACAATTTTGTGCTCAGCATCTGAATCTGATGGCAAAATTCCAACGCAATGCTGATATAGACGAGCCCAATAGACAGCCAAGCCCAATAGAATCAATGTGAAAGACAACAAGAAGACTGATATATATATATATATATATATATATATATTACAATTTACAAGTAAATTAGTAACTGGGTAATAATGACTCAGATGGTTCTCACAATGTTATCAGACACTGTTATGAGAATCGGATAGGTTATTGATTCCATT
Organism: Glycine tomentella; assembly: GCA_007407185.1. NCBI lineage: Eukaryota > Viridiplantae > Streptophyta > Magnoliopsida > Fabales > Fabaceae > Glycine > Glycine tomentella. Next base: position 339,474 of record PYAF01003359.1, on the reverse strand, counting down.
GGATATTGGGTCAACAAGTTATTAGTTGATTCTATTTATATTAAAAAAAATATAACATGTAATTTTATATATGTAAGATTTAAACTTTAATAAAATCCAATATTTAAAAATATATATAATTATGAATTAGTTTAAAATTTTGAACATGTAAACTTTTTTTAGAATTTAGCATAAATAATTTTAAGTTAGAATTTTAATATATATCAATGTTGTATAATGATTAATATAATCTAATGCACACAAATTAATTAAGAAAAATAGGAAATGATAATAAATTTATAAAAATTTTAAGATGTGGTTATACTTGACGAAACAAATAAGGAAATCTATAAGTATAAAATATAAATTGAATTTTTTAATATAAGTTATGTTGTTCAACTATATAAAAAAAAGTTTGAAAATGCATGATCCGTCGAGTTATCGATTCAAGGGTGGGTCATGCCGAGTCGGACCAGGTCACATGCGTAACCAATCCAACAAGTGGCTTGGACTAATTTGATATCTGGTTTGATTTGAGGACAAACATATCGACCTAACCAAGTTAGATCCAATAACTACAATTTTGAATTTTTTAGAATTATATTTTTTGGAGGTCTTCTCTATCCTAAGATCTAGAGAACCACCCTCTTAACAAACACACACACTCTATATATAGATCAATGTTTAAAATTGTTCAAGATGACCAAAATAATGTTTCTTTAAGTAGAGGCAAAATATTTCAATTAACAGAAAATGAAAGATTAAAATTACGAATTTTTTAAAATGTGAGACAAAATGTCTCAATTAAAAAATAAGGAGACTAAATTCACAATTTTAAAAATTAGGAAGATAAAAATTACATTTTAGCCTATTATTAATCTTCATTTTCCACTTAAAGTAGGGTTAGTTTTGTCAATTTAATTTAACATCTCAAAAGATCTATTATGATTAATGCATGAGTGATTTTTCTTGTAGAGACTAGAGATTTATGGAATTCTTAATAATTAATCTCCGAATTATTTTCTAATTTCTATTTGAAAATATTTCGAGAACTAAATATGCACAATATTAATTGGCACAATATTAAAGCTATATATTTTTCGTTTGTTTTTTTCTTTAAGTGGTCTGATCACAGACATATTTACATGCATATAGCCCTTATCATAATCCAATAAACGCATCAGAAGATCGAAAAAGATTTGTAAAATTTTCCAGAGTTTTAGGACTTTTGTTTTCTTGTTATCTACGAATGACTTAACGTTTTATATATTTCTTTTTCTTTTTGTATTTTTGGTCTTACCTTTTTAAAGAAGTATTTTTGTCTTGTTAATTATTGTGTGTTTGGCTTTTCTTTTTAATTGGTTTGAGTACAATAGCGAAGCCTATATTCAAAGGCAGATTTTTTCAACACGTAATGTTCTTTTTTTTGGGATGTTTTTTCTTTTTTCTTTTTCTCCTAATAGTTTCAAGAATTTTTCTTTATTATTTTTTTTTTTTTACAAAGGTTCGAGCACCAAGTCGTTGCCAGCCACTACCACTACAAAAGAGCAAATATGAAGGTGAGAATAGCAACTTCTCATGAGAAAATGACTACAAAATCATTACAAAAGAGCAAAAGTGAATGTGAAGGTGAGAATAGCAACTTCCCATGATATGATAATGACTACAAACCCATTACAAATAAGGATCACAACAACTAAAGGAATTTGATAAATAGACAATCTTTATATGTAGAGGTGGGCATGCGGGTAAACCCGTCCTGCCAAACCCACACCCATGAAACTCGTTACTCACGAAGTCCGCCCCGTGAAGCCCGCTTTCTAAATGGGTTCGATTTTATTGAACCTGCCCCCACCTCGCATAACCCACGGGTTTTGCAGGTAGCCCACATTCACAAAAAAAAAAGTGCGAGGGAGACTGTTGCAGTGTGATTCGTGTGCAAGAGTTGTGGCGGCATGTGGTGCAGCGCAAGGAGAAGAGAGGAAGAGTTCGAGAGAAGAGAGTGCGACTATGAGAGAGGAGTCTACGTGACTGTCTGCACCAATAGAGGAGCCGCGGCAGAGCCAGCGTGGTGACTGGTTGCTGGCTGCACGAGGAGAGGTGAATGCGCGGTGGAGATGGGTGTCTGAGTGGTGAGGTGAGTGCGCCAAAGGGATTTAAGTTGAGCCTTAGATTAGGGGTTTTAATTTTGCTAAAACACCCATATTTTACTAAACCACACATCTTATTTTATCTTTTTAATAGAGATTAAAATATCCTTGAAATTCACGGTAAAACCCGTTTAACCCACTGATTATACATATGGGTTAAAAAGCCCATTTTTTAAAAATGGGCTAAAAAAATGACTCACATACCATGCATGCAACGGGGGTTGTGGATAGCCTGTGGATCTGAATCCATTTGTAGGTCTATTTATTCATCAACACGTGAGAAGCATTATCCTAGAGAAATAAAAACCCAATAAACAAGCCTAACACACCTAAGGCATTATCTGTTTCACTCTTACACGCTTCATCTCCTATAAATATTTATTTAAGCGTCGAATCCTTGTAATACACAACTAGAATTAGGCTTATGTACAGACTTTCGAATATTCCACCCCAGATATTTGATGTCGTGAACTAGTAGTATTGAACAATAATAAATCTAATTATCCACAAAATATAATAATAAATCCTAATTGCTATTCACATGGGATTTAGTACAGGGAAAAACATATTTTTTAGGACACGAGATTTTGGTGAGCTCATGTAAGCCAAAATAATAAAAAAAAATTCCCCTTAAAACTTTAACAAAAATTTTCAAATCATGATTTTTTTTTAACATGGTATTGATAAAATGGTGACTAATCTTCATAATTTTAGTATATTTAAGATGAATATTTTTCTCTCAACATAAATTATTTACTATCAAAAAATAATTAAAATTTAAATCCTGAACTAATTAATTAAAAAACACAAATTATTATCAGTTTTGCGAAGTGATTTCAAATCATGAATTCTAATCCTATACAAGGTGCGCGGATGCTTCGAGTGGGAGGTAGTTGTGGCTATCCAGTATCTAACTCCTTGATTCCTTCTCAACAACCATCCCATAATTCGAAATTATGATTCTATAAACAAATACTTTAAGCCAAAAAAGACATGTAAAAGAAAAAAATCTTTGAAACAATTATTCAACTCAATATAATTTTTAAAGAAAGAAATTACTTAATATTCCTCTATAAATATAAAATATCTTAATTTTATTTATTTAATTTTAGTACATAAATAGTTTTTTAAAAATATAATATATACACATTTAATTAGTTTTTTATAAAAAAATATTATTATCAATAAATCATTAGTCTGAATTGTTAAATAAGATCTTGATTTTAAAGTTTTTGAAAACGAAAAACTTAACTAAAAAAATCTTATTAAAATAATGTGTCAAATTTTTTTAATGGAAATTAATTATTGATAAAATGATAAAATGAATGAATATTTAGTATAAAAAACATGATTAAAAAAACAAACAAACTGTAATAATCTTTATATTAAGCGCAACAAGTAGTACTCCCGTAATTTAATGATTAGTGTAAGACCTATATAAAATAAATCACGCTCTTGTTCCTGATACGCACTACTCTATCTTTCTTCTCGGTTCAGTGTCTCTTTCAAGGTGCTGCTAACAGCATTGACCTGAGCTAGAGCCGTAACCATCATCACCACTACTACGGTGCCATGGCTGTGCTTCAATCTTTCGTTTCGGTCCACCCAGATTCTCACTTCCCCATACAGAACCTTCCCTATGGACTCTTCAAACCCCAATCCGCTTCTCCTCCTCGTCCCGGCGTCGCCATCGGAGACTTCGTCCTCGACCTCTCCGAAATCTCTTCCGCTGGTCTCTTCGACGGCCCTCTCCTCAAAAATTCCGATTGCTTCCTCCAGGTAACTTCCTCAACTTCAATCTGCCTTTCACTTATGTTTGGATACAAGTTGGTAACGTGTTTTTTTTTGGGAATTTCAATGCACATTTCTGAATTCCAAGACATAAAATGCAGAAGGAAGAGTTGTTGCTTTGAGAGTAGAAGTACTTTTGAGTTTCTTTATTTGTTATCCAAACATGCACTAACCAATCTGGGTAACTTCAAAGCTCCACAAAAAAAAAAAAAAAAAGCGAAGACGGAAGAGTGTACCTTAATTTTAGCCTAAGATCTCGTAATTTATGGACTGGTCACAATCTTTTTGTTTCCCTGAAAAACTTGAAGGAAGGGAAGAATGTACGTACCTTAATTAATATTAGGACGAACACTTTTACTCTCTCTCTCTCTCTTACATCTTTTTGTGTAACATGCAACATTGTTTTCATTTATTTTTTTAATTTTTAATATAAGGTTTTACGATATTGGGTCGTGGTGGGTATGGGAAATGGGAAACTCTGGTGGCCTAACTGTATTATCTCTGTACTGTGACAGCCTAATCTAAATAAGTTTGTATCACTGGGAAGGCCAGCTTGGAAGGAAGCTCGTGCCACTCTTCAAAAGCTTTTATCAGGTACATGTAACCTTACTTTGTTACTGTTTAATTTTTTAAGGCTTGTATGATTCACTTCTTGCTTTCTTGCTTTTTTGTTTTAAAAGCTGTTTTTTAAAAATGATTCTACATCACTCACAATTAATTTTTCATCCAAATTCTATTAAGTTTTGAAAATTGTTTTCAAAACAAGTGTTTCAAAAACTAAAAAACAGAAATGGGAGATGCTTTCTCATTATCTGGACAAACAAATTTTAGAAAATATAAAACTATTTTTGAAAACAGTAAACAAACAAGGTCTATTTGTTCACTTTTTTACACTGCACTGCTTATGGGGGTGTACATGCATGTTAAAGTTTGTGTGAGCTGCAATGGCTGGTTCTTATGTCAATTGGGTTGTTTTTCAATGCAGCAACTGAGCCAACCTTGAGGGACAACGAAGTTTTGAGGCAGAAATCACTACTGCCTGTGGTATTATAAATTGGCATTCCTGATTTATTATTTTAAAATGGTTGTGTTGTGTTTGTCACTTCTTTAATGATTTTGGTGTTTGGATTTTCAGAGTACTGTGGAGTTGCTTCTCCCTGTTGTTGTTGGGGACTATACCGATTTCTTTACGTCTCTGCATCACACTAAAAATTGTGGGCTCATATTTCGTGGGCCACAGACTCCTGTTCTAGATAATTGGTGTGTTGATTTAAAACTTAAAAGGCTTTACAAATTTGATTAATTTTTTCTCTGTAACTAAAAGGTTAATCTTGTTTCACAGGTATCGCCTGCCTGTTGCCTACCATGGACGAGCATCTTCTGTTGTTATTTCCGGAACAGATATTGTTCGGCCAAGGTGATAAATTTTGACGCTAACTGTAAACTTTTCTGGTTGAGTTTGTGTGCTTGCTTAAACGGCTTTTTGAATCTTCTGTTTTTTTATAAGTCTTATGGGTATGAACATATAAAGATATATCACATCAATGTTTGGTTGCTTAACATACTTCATGTGCTGTATGTTCCTGAAAATAGAAACATTTTATGACAGTACCAGGTTCTAGCTCCTTTTGTAGACATTATGCATTTAATTGCTCTGCATTTTATCTCACAATGTCATGCCACTTTGTGCTTTCCAGAGGTCAAGCTCATCCAATTGGCAGCTCTACTCCCTACTTTGGCCCTTCATTAAAGCTAGACTTTGAGTTGGAAATGGTTAGCTTGTTTTTTACATATCTTCTGTGGCCATTTTACTCAGTAAAATGCATATATAAAGTTTTATTTTAAAAATATGAAACTCAAGATTAAACATTGTTTCAATTTGTTCTTTGTATATAGTTTGTTCACAATGAGTTATCATGGTACTGCATTGTTTTTCATTTATTTTATTTAAGCTTAAATTCTTAGTTTATTTGCAGGCTACTATTGTTGGACCCGGAAATGAATTGGGAAAACCTGTGGATATTAACAATGCTGAAGATCACATCTTTGGACTTGTTGTAATGAACGATTGGAGTGGTAGTTTTCCAATTCAATATATTATTTATTTATTATTATTATTATGCTCGATAATTGATGCTCTACTGAATTGTATTTGGCAGCTCGAGATATTCAGGCATGGGAATATATTCCTCTTGGTCCTTTTCTTGGCAAGAGTTTTGGTAAGATGTTTCAAATACTTAATATCTTTTAAGTTCTAATTGAAAAAAGCTGGGCATTTGGACTTGTGCAGTATATCTAACATGGATGATTGCAAGTGCCATTTGCTCTAGATAGAAACCATCACCTTTTGGTCGTTATTTTAGAGTTGATCTTCCTTTATGGTGCTAACTATAATTATACAGGAACAACAATATCACCTTGGATTGTGACCTTGGAAGCTTTAGAACCTTTTGCTTGCGAAGCCCCAAAACAGGTAATTGGTTTCTTTCTTTCGAGATTGACATTGTAGGAACTTTATAATTTGGTTGTTCATGTCTGAAGTTCAAATTAACCATAGCATGTTATTTACATTATCCATAAAATGCAGGATCCTCCTCCACTTCCATACTTGACTGAAAAAGTATCCAGAATCTATGACATTTCCCTGGAGGTATTTCAGAGTACCTTTATATGCATGTGCTTCATATTATTTCCTCTTGTATCTCAGATTAATGGTATTTCTTCATGGTCCTTATGTACTGCTGTATTTGACTTTTGAAGTAGACTTTAGGATTCTTTTTCCTAGACAATAAATGATAAGAACTTTGGGAGAACCACACCACAAAAGTTAGTTGTTGTAGTTGGAGAGCCCAAAACCTTATAAACCCCACACTAGAATGTAGAATCCCATGCTTCCAGTGTGGAACTAAAGTCCCATACCTTGTAATTAGATCCTAACAAAATACAATTATTTTTTTGGATTATTATGTTAATCATAAAATTGTTTTTTGCTGCAAGGCTCACATAAAACCTGCGGGGCATGCAGATTCAGGTGTGGTGACACGGACTAATCTAAAGCACTTGTAAGGAATTTCTCTTCAACTAATATTGACAGCTCAGTTTATTTAATTAGCTCTCTCTCTCTCTCTCTCTCTCTCTCTATATATATATATATATATATATATATATATCTTTGCTTGGAAGGCAATTGCGATGACGTTGTTGATTTAAAAGATGTGAATGGCATGGAACTTGTTAGTATTATTTTGTGCATAGTTTGACTTATGTTTGGTGATATATTCTCCTTGGTACATAGTGCATAAGTAGGCTCTGTTCTTTCCATTCCATCCGATAATTGCTTGCCCTTGCCTATTAGAGAAAGTTATACATTGAAACAGTTATACATAATACAAAAATCACACTTGTTTTGCCTCTTTGTAGATATTGGACATTGACCCAACAACTTGCTCACCATACAATCAACGGTTGCAACCTTAGGCCAGGCGATCTCCTCGGAACTGGGACAGTTAGTGGTCCTGTAAGATTCCATATTTTATGCAGTCTAACTTTTTGTTTCTGTTAGAGGGAATTGTTCCTTTTCAACTGGTCAACTAATTTCAGTTAAAATACGTGCTTTTCACTATAGGAGCCGGAGTCCCGGGCATGCTTGCTGGAATTGACATGGAATGGACAAAACGCGGTACCAGTGAATGGGTTCAATCAGAAATTTCTTGAAGATGGAGATGAAGTCATCTTAACTGGATATTGCAAGGTTACAATCAATTAAGATCTTCAACGCCTCTGTTTTGCTAAAATGCTGTTATCTTTTCAATTTTTCATGAGATTTCTTAGTTTTCATTTCCCAGTATCTAGTTTTTAACTATTCAAATTTATGAATTTCAAACTTAGGACCATGTTAGTTTTGTTAATTTTTGTTAGTTAATATTAGCTAGTGAGAGAGTGAATTAGTTGTTGATGCCTATTAGTTTGCTGGGCTGAAGTTGAGAAGAATTAAGGCATATTGTGTATAAATTTGAGGGTAGTTTGAGAGAGATCATCTTGTCATTTGTGAGAACTTAGGGACCTTTGGGCATTGGGAAGTGCAGATCCTTGAAGAATTTCTGCTGTGCTTTAATTAGGGAAGATTTTCCCTACTCTCTGTAACAACCAGATTTCTATCAACTGGTGTCAGAACTTTGATCTTGTAGTAGTGGGTATTGAATCTTGAAGTTGATTCCAATGATTGGTGGGGTGCAATATTTTGAAGCCGTTGGAACATGATTCAGAATTAGCTAGTGAGCTTTTGATCCAGGAGAAGCTATCAAAGGCATTGAAAGCTCTGAGATGTGGTGCTCTCAATTGGTGGCTAACATGGAAATGGCATTACCCAAATGCAGCATGGTGGACCTTTGTGAAGGTGCTGGTCAAAAGATTCCAGCCAGAACATGATTTTGATCAACTAGTTTGGGTCTGGAAAGAGGAACAAGAACTATGGGAGCCAAGATGCAGTGATGAAGATATGGAGGCGGAAAACAAGAAGCATCATGGGGGAGACAAAGCAAACCTTTGTAAACCAGAACCAGAAACAAAATTAGAGATCAACTAGAATCAAGGGGACGGAGAAAGAAGCTATATTGAGGATGCAAAAGAATAGAGAATAACAAACCTTAGAATTGAAACTCATCAAGAAAATTATTTTTCAGACTCAACAGACCCAGCCCAATACACTAAAGAGGGAGAAGGGAAAAAGGAAAATGAAAAACACAACAGTTAGATTGTTCTCATGATCTATATGGAGAGTACTCAGATTGAAGAGAGGGACTTTGGGCTAGAACTGCTGAACCAGGCAACATAAGTAGATGATGCTATGCAATTGGTAGTGTGGGCAAAAATTTTAGGGTATTAAGAGCTCTACACTGCCTTCAAGAATTATGACTCTGTTTTAGATATAAAAAAGGTGGACTGTGGTGGGTTTAAAAATGCATCAGAGTTCTCAACCATATCAGAAGATAAATTGGAAGATTTTGATAGTTTTCAGCTGCAACAGGTTAGTACAATTACAGAGACACTGAGGCTCTGTTTCATGGCAAAAAAAAATGCCTTAGCAAACAGGGCATTAGAGAAAAACAGGGCACCTGTTTGTGTTTGATCCAGGAGGGGTTGGGGCCATTTTGGGACTGCAGTAGTTGAGTTGGCTTGATTGTTATGCTGCAAGCAGCTGGAACCTTGGTGAGACTTGTTCAGCTGTTCACCTTGGGGACAAGGTGAAACTTTAGTGAGAGTATTGTTAGGCCTGTTAATATTTGTTAGTTGTTATATTAGCTAGTGTGAGAGAGAGTTAGTTGTTTATATCTGTTAGTTTATTAGGCTGAGATGGAGAGTAATTAAGGAAGATTGCCTATAAATTTGAGGGGAGGTCGAGAGAGAGACAAGTTGTCATTTGTGACAGGATTTAAGTTCTGCATTGCTGTAGTTGGGGAAGAATTCCCCTACTCGATTAATAAGATACCAGGTTTCTATTTCTTTTGACGGAGATACCAGGTTTCTATCAGACTATAGCATATGGGACCAATAACGAAAACTTACAACAGAATCACTGCTAATTTACTTTCTCAAATATCTGATTAGTTGTGTTGTTAGACCTGAATTGCTCCAGCAGTCCTGCTAATTTAATTACTTGTTGGTATATTTCCAAGGGGAATATCATTTCCCCAATTTCTCTATTTTCCATATTGGTATATATTGTTCTCACTTATGCCCCAATTATAAGCATTTCACTACAATATTGATCAACTTGATTTTTCAGAATGTTATTTTGATATGAAGTTCTTGAATAGTTGCATTTTTTTAACAGTTTTATAATTGAAGAGTCAATGGCTGAGCATTTGCAAAATTGATTTTGGTTAAGATTGATCTTTGCTTGGAAACTTTTACAAATTCTCCATCCAATACAAAAGCTACATAGTTGCTTCCACTATAATCAAATTGGGCTACATTTTGTCATTTGAAACATTCACCAAACATTTTTATAAACATGTTGAAAATTGCTTCAATTCCCGTTTGAGCCTTCCAAACCTACACATAGTAGGGGTTTTCTTTTCCTCTTTGGACTATGGTTGAGCATATGACTGCAGCATACCTCTAAATTAGACTGCTCAGATTGTTTTAAAATGATGTGCTGTACTTATTTTGATTATAGCTGATACAAGTTTCTTGATTGTCACATTGAAAGTTTTATATTCATGAAGCAGTTCTTGATCTTTCTTATTTACTAGTTGTAAGACTTGAATTTTTATGGAAAGATATAAAATTCTTGCTTTGCAGGGAAATGGTTACACTATTGGGTTTGGTAACTGCTCGGGCAAGATTGTTCCCGCAGCTCCCTGAGCCCAGTATCATTTCATAGTCTTTACCAGTTGTGGTTGGAGGAGTGGTAGAATCAAGAACCTGGCTCCTTTCCACATAGCGTGTTTTATTTACTCGGCGCATAATTTGACTTTAATAAAGGTGGTGTCTTATATTTTTCTTTTTTATGCTGTAGTGTGGATCCAACATTGGAATAAATCAATACTTATAAAAAAAATATTATCAAATTCTACAAAATCATCCTGCTGCAATATACCAATGCTAATAATGTCCAATGTATACACAATTACTGAATATACGCCGGGTGACATGTTTAAGCAAAGATTTCAGAGTTATGAAATAAGTCTTTACGTGATTTGGGTGTTATTCTTTGAAGTCTACTTCAATAACTTGCATAATAAAAATTCACCTTAAAAGTTAAAAGTTAAAAGTTCCAGTTAACGGTTTACACTTGCACTAAATCTAATTGGGAAAAACAACACAAAAAGGAAGTACATTTTTTGTCCTATTCAAATCTGTTTTAACATGATAATTATAATTAGTATAAATAAAGAAATAAACCCATGCTAAGTTTGAGATAAATCTTACTTTTGTTTTATTATATTTTAACGTTTTATTTTTATTTTCGTATATTAAATTTTAAAATTTTCATTTTAGTCTTTTATGTTTTTAAAAGTTGTAGTTTGATATATTAAGTTTTCAAATTTTTATTTTGGTCCTTTATGTTAGCAAATGATAATGTTTTGATAATTCTTAAATAATTAATTTAAAACATTGCAGCTATGATCATGTGTTGGGCTCCAAAGTTTTTTATATGTGTTGGTGCTGGATCGCGGTATGATTATGGTGTTGTTTAGTGGATGGATATTGTAGATTTAATTTGTTTGTTGATTGTGCTTGAGGAGGTTGTAAATATGAATAGACGATGATTGCATTATTTATGTTTTGATGGATATGGAGTTTACAAAAGAAGAGAATGAAGGTTAGCAAAATATGTATTTGAATGTATTTAAAAAAAGATATGATTTTAACTATCATTATTTTATATTAATTATTTCAAAATATAAAATTAACAACACATTAAGATTTGTAAATATAAATTAAAAAAATAATCAAAATAAAACTTTAAAAAAAATAAATGAAAAAAAGAATTTTTTAAAATTTAATGTGTCCAAATAAAACTTTTGAAAATATCAAAAATCAAAATAAAACTTTAAAAACGTAAAAAATCAAAAGAAAATTTTAAAACTTAATATATCAAAATAAAATATCACTAAAATATAATAAATAAAAAAATGACATTTAGTATCTAATAATAATGATGATTTGCTTTTGGAATAATATGATCATGTGGCATCCATTGATCCATCGACGAAGATTTGAATTAAAAGATGAAAGAGAAGAGTAGTGGGAGCAGAGTAAGGTTGGAGAAAAGCAAGTGGGGTCCCGCATCAACCAAAAGGTTATCTCTATCTCATTTCCACAACACGTACGCGCCAACATCATTCAACTTCATTCCCTTATTTTCACTCTTTTCTCACTCACTGTCCAATCCAATGTGTGTCTATCAAACTCCCCCTTTCCCATGAAACCCTCTTCCAATTCAACTTCCACCACCGTCACATACACCAACCACAATGATCACACTCCACAACAACCAACCAATTCCCCATCCAGCGCCGCCGTTTCCATCCAATCCGCCTACCGCGCCCACCGCATCCGCGTCCTCTACCGGAAAATCGCCGCCGTCGATGCCGAAGCCGATCGGCTGCAGCGCCTGATCCAGCGGCAGGACACGGTGGATGCCGTGCGCGCCAACCACCTCGAGAAGCTGCGAATGAACGAGGCGCTCATGGCCCTGCTGCTGAGGCTGGACTCCGTGCCCGGAATTGATCCAACGGTAAGGGACGCAAGGAGGAAAGTCACCCGTCGGATCGTGGGCCTCCAGGAGATACTGGACTCTGTCTCCGAGGCCCAAATCGATGAGTCCAATTGGTGGCCCATGAAGAATTGGGACGAAGTCTTGGCCGACATGGAAGAAAGTATTTGTCTGGAGAACGGTGGCGATGAAATGGAACGGTTTTGCGCTCAGAATCTCGGATTTCGCTGCCTACAAAGGTTTCTTCGTGAACCCTGATTCACCCCCTTTTAATTATGTATGTACTATTGTACGTACACATACACGCTTTCTTATGTGTTTTTGTAATTGTACAATATAATTAATCTCTATAGTTGCTTACCTTAATAACTTTGTGCTTAGTTATAGACTATATAGTAAATACAAAGCAGTGAAATAAATATGGTCTAAAGGAATTAAGATAATGTCAAGAAAGCTGGGAGCATTAGAAATGTGAGTTTGAATTTTGTAAGTATATCTTTATGTGCTTTTTGAGCTCTCAAGTGTATCCTCACCCTAATGAGTTCCTAATTCAGTCGGGATTCAATTTACTTAAACTTATTTTAAATAAACAAAAGTAGCAAAGATAATTAAAACTAAAATGAACTGATTTTACAAGTTCCAATTCCATTATCATGTGAGAACTTGGAAGATGGATAATAATAGGTGAATATTATGCAAGCTTTCTTTCAGCAGCGAAGTCTGTGTTTGGCCTTAATACGCTCCAGGTAAGGCCAACAGCGATACTCAATTCACCTAAACTTTTTGAGTAAAAAATAAAAAAAAAAAAAACAGGGAACTAAGGTAATTAAAGTAGAGTGATTGAGTGAAGTGCTGATGACAAATTCAGAACAAGTGCAAGATACATGGATTATTGGACTAGCTAATATATAGTTAGACATAATGGTGGAGTTCGACGGGTAATTAAGATGATAGATGGTGTGATAGTTTGTTGGGGGGAGGTGCTAGTTGACGCAGCTGCACTTGCACTTGGACATGCATCCCTTGCAGTCAGAGAGTGTTGGGTAGGTGGTGTTGCAGTCGCATTTATTGATGCAATTGGGCCTTGAGCTGCCATCCCACAAGCAACGAGCCATGCAGTGTAGGATTGGTGTGCAGGAAGGACAAGCGTTTTTCATCTGGTTCACAATGCAGTCTTTGCAGCCCCTTCCATCTGTGGGTGGACAACTCATGATAGGTGAAGCCACCATCATCATAACCAGCAACAGCGCCTGTGCTTGGAATTGGAATGACACTATGCGCTTCTTCGTCTCCATGTGCTCTATTGCTCTTCACAAGTTGTGGAAAAGAGTAGTTTATGCCGACAGATATATGGTAGCTATGCCTATGCATAATGCATGCCACTTCGACATGTATATAAATTTTGGACCGAGGTTCGTGTGAAATACAGAATTCCAAGACTCACATAAGGCATCGGTAGTGTGGAAGCATTAAGTTTCTTGGCAGGCCTTGCAATTACTCTTATATGACTCTGGCAGCTCATGGCTCTCTCGGTTTGCACAGCCATATCTATCCCATCGCAATTCTTTAAGCAAACAAGCGTAATCAATGGAGAATAAATATTTCTGTATTTAACTTTTTTTCTGTAATTTTATTTGTAAATATTTTATATTTATAGTATCTTTTTATAAATTAGTTACTTTATTAATATTTTTGAATATTTATATGCTGATAGGTAAATTCAAAAATTTTATGCGACAATGTGAAAATTTAATATATCAAGATGAATTCCTGCTAGAAATTACTCTCTCTATCACAAAATAAATGTTATAGTTGTTTTACATCGATCCAGAAAATTAATAAATAAATGAAAAAAATAGTAATTTTTCAAAGCTTAACGTAATATTAATATTAAATTAAAAAATTAAAATTGCATTTATTAGAAGTATTAATAAAAAATCATTTAATATTTATATTAAAAAATAAATATAATATTTATTTTAGGATATTTTTTTTCTTTCTAAATGCTACATTTACTTTGTTACGCAAGTTATACTATTTTTTTTAGATTTAGAACTCGTGTTATTACTGAAATGATAATGCCATGATATGAGAGACAATGGCATGAAAGCAAAATTGATCAAGCCTTCGGTTAAACCCATAATTAAATGGATTGGATTTTATAAGTTTGTATTTGTCTTTTCATTTGTGAAAAATGACGGATTTAGAAATTTTAAGGTGTAAAACATGGCAGGTGGCTTACGTAATTATGCGTGAATATAGGACCGCTGCCGCTAGGAGGGATTTTTCTCAATTTATACAGTCAAGTTTGGAAAATGAAGTGAAGGCTATTTGGCATGAAATAGGAGGAGCAAAATATCCCAATCTTGAAAATGATATATAATAGTAATAAATTCCGTGGCAGTAACACATCGTTGCTGAAGCTATGGTCCATACCATGATGATGAAATTGTTTCTCTTTCTCCATCTCCATTCCTCCACCTTCTCTCTCCACCACAATTGTATAATAATTCCTCAAGACTCATATATATATATATATATATAAAGGAAAAAAAATTTCATATTTATTTAATAATATTATTTCTAAAGAATCATTCATTTAATTACAATTTTATTTTCAAGAAATTTATTTTATTCATAATATCAAATTTTAATGAAAGATATTTTAAAAATAATTTTATTTTTCACTTGAGAATAATAAAATTAAATTATTTTAACTAATTTTCTTAATTTATATAAAAAATTATTTTTGTTCATTTATAAATCTAAAATACTAATATATATACTACTGCACAGTACAGTCTAGACACCCAGTGCATCCTGCATGCATACTATTATTGGCAAACTCGGGGACAAACGGAAGAGTTTTCTTGTTACAGTAATTTCCAATAAAAAAAATTCAGGGCCAGCTTGGAATTAGATTTGTTTAACCGTAGGTCCTTAGAGCATCTCCAATGTAAGAAATTTATTTGGATTTCTTAAGTAACTTTTTGTGGTTCATGTAGCATTTTTTGTGGTTCCCATAGTGTCATATCACAGCTAAGGAACTCACTCAATATTTTTCTAAAATGCAGAAAATTACAAGGAACTCAAAAAAATCCACATATTTATATTTTTTTTAATAAAACTTAACATTTTTTAATTTTCATAAATATACATTAAAATAAATAAAATAAAATGCGTAACAATATTAAATAAAATTTTACATAATAATAAATAATTAAACACTACAACATCGAAATAAATAAAAAACCTAGACCTCAAAAAAAATTACATAAAATAAAATTTTCATTATTTGATACAACAAGGACCTACATTGTTAATAACTGCATACAAAGTAACTGAATAACAACTAATTCGAAGATATGGACTGAACTTTAATTAAACAGCTTCTTCCTAATATGGTCACAATACTTTTAGTGGTCTTCACGTTGTTTATCTGACATGTTGGATGTATCCTTCATGAGGATTTCATACTGCATACGCCTTTCTTGTTCCTCCTATAACTGAATGAGTTTTAATGTATTTGCATTCTTCTCATTCATTACACTTTCTATACCAGATAAATCGATATTGCTAGAAGCTTCTTTGCCTTTGCTCTTTCTTTTTGCTGCTTTTTGTCCCATTGGGCGAGACATTGGCGTTGGCTCATCATATTCTTCGGCTTCAATGGGTGTCTCGGTGTTAGAAGACGACGAATAATTTCCACATGCAGAAACCTTGGTTCTTTTTGAAGCATTTGACATAAAATCTGCATCGAATTTTGGTTGATCTTTCAACAACAACCAAGCATGTTCAACCTCAAATTTTTTACCTGTATCCTGGGAGTAAATCAAGTGAGCATTAGCCATACAATCCTTCTCCGAACTTCCACTTCTCCTATGCTTATCTGCTTGTTTATAGCATCCATTACACTTTTGAACTGCTGGGTGGATCCTGTTCCATCGAGCTTTCAATTGAGTCGAGCTTCTTTCACAAAATAACCCACTTTCTCGGACATCGTCATTGTTGTACGCATTTTTAATCCTTGTCAAATATTGTTTTGATGTTTGATCGACACCGATTATTGAATCCTTTGACACATTGAGCCATGATCAGACAAGAATCACATCTTCTGCCACCGAGAATGCTGTACGTGATTTTTTTCCACTACCATTGTTGTCACCCTCATGTAGTAGAATATTTGCTACACCCATTGTGAATTCAACTTCATTCATAGGAGGTGAAATATTCGATAATGAAGGCCTATAACACGTGTTTGGATTAATGGGGGGTGATGGTTGACTAGAAATTTGTGGATTTTGAGAACTACCACCGGTAGGTGACTCTACATTAGATGGAGGATGCATATACCACATGTGTGAGGGTGGTGGATACATCATATACTGAGGAGGATTTTGCAAATTTTCACCGGTAAGGGGTGGTTGAGGATACATGAAGTATGGCGGTGGATGTGGGTTACTTTGCGAATTTTCACTCGTATGGGGTACTGGTGGATACATCATATATTGGGATGGATGTGGTGGATAATACTGATTGGGATCCATTTCAGAGAAAATCTTGACAATGGATAGGAACAAAAAAAATTAGAAGTGTCAATTGTGTGTGAAGAAGCAAAATAATCCACCCATATTTATAATTACCTTTCATTTGCCCGTTATTTTTTTTGTAACGTTCATATTTTCTACCATTACTTTCTTTTCAACTTTCAACTTTAGAATTAAAAGCTTTTCATATTTTCTACCGTTAGCTTTCTTTTCAACTTTCAAGTTGAGAATTAAAAGCTTTAAACATTCATATTTTTTTTTTCAACGGTCATATACAATATTTGTTTGTGATTTTCAATTTATTTTTTAACAAAAAAAAAATTATTTCACACACACACACGTTCCACTCACACACAGACCAATTCCAGAAGCTTCTTCTGCCTCTCACTCACCTCTCTCACCCCCTCACCTCCTCATCTCTCTCACATTTCCATTCCCTCAGCTCACTCGTGACTCTCACTCCCCTCTCCCTCTCGCCCCTCATCTCTCTCACGCCCTCACCCCCTCAGCTCTCTCGTGCCTCTCACTCACCTCTACCTCTCGCCCCCTCATCTCTCTCACCCCTCACCGCTTTAGCTCTCTCACCCCTCACCACTTCAGCTCTCTCGTGCCCTCACTCACTTCTCCCTCTGGCCCCCTCAGCTCTCTCGCCCTCTCACCTCTCTCCCTTCTCCGTCTCACTCACTTCTCCCTCGCCTTTTCTGTGTGCGCGTTGAGGCGGTCCGGCGAGCACCGCGCCTGCACCGGCGCGCGGCTGTTCCGGTGGAGGCTGCACCAATCGAGTGAGCCAAACCTCTTCCCCCTTCCTGTGGGTTGTGCTCCATCGCGGGTAGGCTTTAATTTTTTTTGTTACTGTTCATGTTCTTCCCAGATCTATTCAATCTCTTCCTGTGGCTTGTGTTATTCTGTTGATAGTAACGAATATAACGATTTTGATGCAAATAAATTATTTTTAAATGACAAGCAACCGGTTGCTTATATAAGGAGCAGACCCTGTGCTCAAAATTTGGGTTCCGCCACGTCATTCCCCTCCAACGCTGAAGAATCCATAAGGAGCGGTTGTTTAGCTGAAGAAACCCTCTAAGCAACCTGCGTTGGAGATGTTCTTAATTCTTTATTTGATTAACGAATCTTTTACATTTTTTAACAGTATTGCTGTATTTAACTTTATGGAAAAGTTTCCATGGACACTGAATATTGTGTTATTATATACCTAGTGAGAGAGAGAGAGTGAAAAAAGTATTATAAGTATTTTGATGTGACATGATGAGAGATACAGATTGATAATATAAATCTAGTTTTATCTGTTAAATGACTTAATATTTTATAAAAATACAAAAAAATATGTAAAGCTGTGGTGGGTTTGGAAGTTGAAACTAGCTAGCATGATTTTGAACAGGTAACGTTAACGTTGAAGGTGTTCCATGTCCAGTGGGAAGCTAATTCGGTGGCTAACATCCTTGCTAGTTGGGGATTAGAAACTATTGGGTTCTATCAGTTCTGGAGTACAGCCCCTCACGCTGTGTTAGCACTTAGCAGTACTTTTTGATATATTCTTCTTAGTGTTTGCTTTTGTCGTTTCTTTTCATGTATTTTACCAAAAAAAAGCTCCAAAATAAATACTATATGTTACTATGCATTAAAATAATTTTTTAAGAAAATGAGAGGAGAATTTAATCATCTCGTGCATCACGTGGAGGACGAATATTCCTGCAAGATGTTACATCTTCATCTGTCTTTTTAACTCTAACGCTTGCTTTGGTTGTGAGGGTTTAGGCTACAAATATTAATACCTAATCTATATTCATAATTTTTCTCTATCTTTTTTGATGTCATAATGTCTATAACACCTACAAATTTTTCTTTTTATATCTCTCTTATTAGGTGTATAACATTGGATGTTCATGAATATTTTTCCAAAAATTATTAAGCGTTTGTTCCGTTGTGAGGAAAGAAAGGAAAGAAATGAAAGGGAATAGATAAAAACAGAGAGAGAAATAAGTCAGAAATAGAATAAAAATAGAAATTGTTTGATTGGAAAAAAGAGAGAGAAAAATATAGGAAATTTTTTTGAATTAAAATGAAAAAATATAAATAAAATTACCAATTTAACCTTATAATATTAACATGGTTGGTATGTAAAAAAATAGACATAAAAACCTGTTGTAAAATAATATGTTTGCACTAGTGTAAATATAAAAAAAATATACTATGTATTAATAATGTAAAATAATTTTATATTATCAATCAATCATAACTTAATATATATATATATATATATATGATAAATTTTGTTATTTTATAATTATTATTTTAAAAGTCGTATCAATAATAATATGTAATTAGATAATAATATAAAATTATTTTATATTATCTCTATATAACCATTAAACTCTAAAAAAAATTGTTTGGAAATAATATATAACGATTAAAATTTATATCTTATCTTTGCATACATATATTTGTTTTTTTAGATATATAGATATATTTGTACTGCATATATCTATACACATAATAATCTACCATGGCCACAAACCACCCAAACACAATCCATTTGGTAGAGTGGAGAGAAATACACCTAATGAAAATAAAAATGATAGAAATATAAGAAATAAAGTAAAAAATAATTTTTTATTGAAGAAATATAAAAAAAATATAAAAAGAGAGATAGATACATGAATAAACATGTTAGAAATAATAACTGCTATTATTTTTAAAAGAGGGGATATTTTAAGTAATCCTCACTTCACATTTCACAAATGCAAATTGCTCTAACCAAAATATATTATACTTATTCTCTTTTTGAGCAAAGTAAGGGAGTATCAATATATTAAATATTGGTTGGTTTCCTAATCTCTTGGTGAATTGAAATAGGAGTACCAGCTTGGTAGGTAACATACACAGCACATGAAATGGTGCGGTAATCTCCATATCGTTATAACAATCTTAAAATTAAAATACCCCCTAAGAATATCAGGATGTTATTGAAAAGCTCTGACAATTGAATGTTCAGTAAAGTACGGAATATAAAAGTCCCGGATTCAGTAGAACTTTACCTCATGTTGTGCACCTGTGCTTAATTCCCATTACCCTGTTTGAATAACAATAATTAGGGGCTATAGCCCAAAAAACAATAATTAGGAAGCAAATGTAGTGTTTGCTAATCCATGCTTTGTTACATGCTGATGTAGAAAATGTTATGTTTGCTTCTTAATTTTTATCTCTTTGGACTATAGCCCCTTATATACACAAAAAGAAAAAAAGAATAAAGTCAATGTCGCACGGCCACTATAAGTAGAGACGAGTTTGAATTTGATTCCCTCATCTAATTACTTATTTGAAGAAACCATTCGACAATTCTTTTAATTTAATTTATTTGCTGACTTGACAATTCAACATTTAACTTATGTTTATAGTTAATTTTAACACTTTGGATGACTTTTATATTTTTGCTTGCTTTCTTTTAGAATGACCGACAATATTAATTTGTTTAAAATCAGACAATATCAACATAACTCAATTTTTATTTTACAAGGTATCTCCTCTGCGTTATATGGAATGGAAAGTAAAAAACAAGGGCGTCAAACATATACTAAATTAGATGGATTGCGGAGAAAAAAATCCTCTGCAGTTTAGGAAAAAACTTGATGAATTTTCGATCATTTTAGAGGTGTCAAATTTGCAAACTAAACACTCTGGGTTTTTCAACTAAGTATCCGCGGAAGACGGCTCCCTCTTGAGAATGAGAGAGAATTTGGAATTGAAATAAATGACTCTTACGTGTCAATTTCAAATTTGAAACAAATGAAAGTGAAAGGAATGAAACCAAACCAACAATTTAAGTTTAAATTATTCTCGCATACATACATAATTATGCGATAATCTAGAACCACTGTCGCTAATGACAGGGATTTTTTCCATTTTCTACAGTCAAACTTGGAAAATGAAGTGGAGGCTATTTGGCATGAATCATCCTGACCCAAATACTCCAATCTTGAAATTGATATATACTCCTCCTCCAATAATAAGCAATATGGCTTAAATAACTTTTTAAAAAATAATATGACTTAAATATTTTTTATTAATAAATATTTAATATTATATTTATTTTCTAATAAATTTATTTCATTTATTATTAGTTGAATTAAAATAAAATTTATTAATTTATAAAAGACTAAAATAAAATATAAAAGATAAAAATAAAAAATAATTTTATTAAAAATTCAACGTAAAATAAAAAAATATAAAAAATATATTTAAGTCTATATTATTTTATTCTTATAATAATAAGTGCAGTCAGGTGGTGGTGACATTAGCAAAACGAACAAGAGTGGAAACACCGTAAACATCTTTCACAAACTGGGTCAAAGCGGTAAACTCTGTGGTTGCCTTCTCATAAACGCGACATCGCACTAGCGCGGGCAGAAACAACCCCATCCCTGTGAAGACCACAAACACCAACGTTAGCAGCCACGACAGCACCCTCGGCACCTGCCACTGTTTCCCTCTCTGAAGACTCTTCTTGATTCCGACCTCCACGGCCACACACACCCCGTGGATGAGAAAGAAACACGTGGCGTCCCACGAGGGCTCCCATGCCTCCCACGTGCGTTTTTCCCGCTTGATGTAGTAAAAAACCAGTTCATGCATCAATCCTGAAACGGCAAAAGAAGCGAGAATGGCAGGGAGTGGGGCCCACTTTCTCCCCAGGACGCGGGCGGAGAGATTCATCACGGGTTCGTATACGGTGGGGTGCAGGACGCGGTTTACCATGATGTTCCACCTTTTTCCCCAGAAGTCTTGTAGGGATGTGCATAGGTATGGCTCGTTGAACTGCGGCTCCAGCTGAACCCCGAGAAGCTTTGTAGTGAATGCGGAGATCATGGCGAAAATGAACTCCAATCCAATGTACATGTGGAGGCCATACAAGAAAAGTACAAACTTTGGGTGAAAATACTCTTTTTTCCCGTAGAGAGGAATCAGAGCGGCTAATATGATAACCATTGAGGTTGAAGCGTAATTTAGGGGAGATTTGTGTTTCTTTTTGGGGATTTGGTCTTTTGGGTCATTTTGGAATTTGAT
>PYAF01003359.1:286035-317601 GCA_007407185.1 Glycine tomentella | reverse complement strand
GAAAACATCGCGAAAACCCTAGAACACTGTTTCAGCCTGCCACGTGGCGCCATCTGGTGAAACACGCCCCATCTGGGCGTGTTTAAACACGCCCCAGCGGGGCTTGTTTCACCACCCCATTTTCCTAATTTTTGTTGAAACTACCCCCTTTTTCCAATTATTTATTTAATTTGTATTATTTTAAAAAATCAGCCGCAAAAGTAAGTAAGCATCTCGTGTTTGCTTGTACTAATTTGTAAATCTGGCACTACGTTGGCGCAGTTGGGTTTTAGCTCCACACTAAATTAATAAAAATGAGGAGTTAAATAAGACGGAAAATTTGATCTCGTGTATCACGCGGAAGATGAATATTCTTGTAAGATTTTCTTATCATATCTTTGTCTTTTCAACTCTATGGAAAAGGTACATGAGAATACCTACCAATGCATTTCAGCCCACTCCATCAGAAGATGGGACCACAGAAAGCCAAAAAATTGCGGCATAAAAAACACATCTCTTTCATCAAACAATCGGCTATCCACAAAATACACATTATGGCTAACGGGCTAAGTACCCTTCCACTCAATTGACTACCAAACCAAATAGGAACAACATCTTTGCAGAAGAGAAAAACATGTTCGATGGTCTCCATAACATGGACATACTAGATCAACATCTTGCATTTTCCTATGGAGATTCATCCTAACAGGCACAATATTTTGGCAGACCCTCTCCACACTAAGTTTTGGCACTTTGGGGCAACTTTGACTTTCAAATGTCTTGCTATAAGGATCTTTTTGTTGCACTAGAAGAAGACAGTTTCGAAAGTTCCAAATGATAGTCCATTTTCACTAAACACACCCCATTTTCTATCGCAAGAATATTTTCGATTTCCTGATTTGGAAACATAGTTCTAATCATGTCTTCCTTCCAAGATATGGTTTGTGGATCTATCAACTCAAATACCATCAAGTTTCCATCGCCACTTACTTGGGGCTGTGTGGAGATTCTATTGTCAAATCAATTTGGGATCCATCTGTCCGACCAAACCTTAATGTTCATCCCATTTCCCACCTTCCAAATAGTCCCTTCATCCATGATTTCCTTTGCTAAGTAAATGTTGGACCATGTGTAGCTAGGAGAAGATCCTCTCCGTGATTCTAAGGCATTGGTATTTGGAAAATATTTTGCTTTTAGAACTCTAGCCATAAGAGAATTGCTATTTGTTGTGTGTTAACAACCTCCACCATTACTTTGCTAACAGAGCCTTATTGAAAGCAGTCACCATTCTAAACCCAATGCCTCCTTGTTTTTTATTTTTTACTTTAGCCATTTTTTCCCAACTGAACCAATGGATCTTTCTTTCCTGCACATTCCCAAAAGAATTTTGCTGTAAGGTACTCAATTTGGTTGTAGAGGATTTTGATCCCCTCATCACCTATTTGAAGAATCCAATCAATAATTTCTTTTATTTGCTCACTTGACAATTCAACATTTAGCTTATGTTTGTTGTTAATTTTAACATTTTGCATGACTTTCGTATTTTTATTGCAATATCATGAAATTAAGAACGGGTTTGACTTTGATTAATTGACTGCCAGGTCTGTTCAGTACATCAACGTGTTGGACAAAAAAAAACAAAAACAAACAATATAGTACTAAAACGTTTGAACCTATTACCGGATTAGTACAGGGTTTTACCACACTGTTTTTTCCTTTTGGACTTGGCCGTTTGGGTTGGAATGTTGAATGTTCAAACTGTGAACTAGATATGAACAATGAAGTGATGAGCCCAAAAGAAGGGAGACATATGAACAATGAAGTGATGAACCCAAAAGAAGGGAGACATATACACTACCAATGGAAGCAAGTCAAAAAAATAATTGGACAAAAGAAAAGGAGCCGAAAACATTGCTTTCCTTGTACTTTTATTTTTCCCGCAAACAAAGCAAAAAAAATCATTTTTAATTAAAAATGTTTGAAAAATTAAGTTAATTTGAAAAGGGTTTAACTATTTCATCATAAAAGATAGAATAGCTTCTGCAATAAAAAAATTATTAAAGAATCATATCATAAAAATATATTTTTTAAATTGTTCATGCGTGGCCGTGCTCACTCAAAGTTAACAATTCCCACCACAAGTTCACAGAATAGATATCAAATCAGAATTCAAAACCATATTTATTACTTACATTGCTACCCTGAGAAGAAACAAGGAGCATAGTTGTGCACCAACATGCAAAACTCGATTTTATTGACAAAACTATCTATCCATCAAATGAATACCCCAATTTCATCTCCCATATCCTCTCATCATTGTTCAAATTACCGGCCTCAGACAGGATTAGAAATAATTAAACAAAGAAAAAGAAGCAGGTAAACACTGAAGGAGATTTCAGCACAAAATAACAATGATTTAGGATTGAACATGTTACGGACAAGTCCGTTGACTCCTACTGCCATTCCTTTCGGATATCAAAAGTGTAGTTAATCTCTAAGTAGCACTTGTTGTCATCATCAACAAACTGAAAAAACGAGAAACAAAATCAGAAGTCAATTAGGTTACATTAATCCATATGCAAAGGCTTTCATTACAACAGAAGTTTCTACAAGAATTAAATGAGTGTCTCATAAATTTAAACTTTGAACGAGTGGTTGAAGGTATGCACATGAAGTCTGGCATCAAATTTATTAGAACATTTATTGGTGAGCTGATAGATCCAAACTAGGCATTAATTCAGCTTCACTAGATGTCCAAAATAATGTCATAATATCACTAAGGAAGCAGTAAGAGTCTAGTTTAGAATGAACTACTTTTTTTAACCCATATACAGTAATGCAGTAACTCTCTAGTGAAAGAAAGTAGTTGATTCATTGATGAAGTTGCTTGAAAAATGCAATGGGATAGTAAATACTAAATGCACAAAAGTTACTAGTTTCTTCTTTTTTTTTTTTTTTTTTTTTTTTTTTTTTTTTTTTTTTTTTTTTTTTTTTTTTTTTTTTTTTTTTTTTTTTTTTTTTTTTTTTTTTTTTTTTTTTTTTACCTTTGTCTTGGGTCATTGTCAAACAGTATGCATCGAGAAATAATCTCTTCAGTGTTAAGGATACATCATGATATGAACATTACCTTACTTCTTGCTGAATATTGTCCTCTAGCAAACATCCCAGATGGTGTTGTCTCTTCAGGCATCTCATGTGTGTAAGGCTCTGATTGAGGGCTGAAGGTTCCAATCATTTCTTTACTGCTGTCAACTGTAATGTAACAAACAAGGTTTAACAATGAGATAAACTTATGGACAAAATCTGATGATTGAGAGTCATATAGCACTTACCTTTGATACCAGTTTTCCACACAGTGTTGGTGTATTTGAGACCTGAAACTATGTTATTCTCAACCTGGAAAGTGAACATTAGCCTATAACGACTACCCTCTTTCAAAGTAAACCATAAACCCTTGGGATTTCCTCCCTCTGGTATTGCAAGAACAATGCCAGGTCTATCAGCAGACTTAATTGCAAGGCTAAGGATCTTCACATTTGGCTCCAGAGTTTCTGAATTATTCACATTACATACAAGAAATTAGGTGACGAAAAGTTTCACTGGAAAAGATTTCATGAGGGCAAGTTACAATGGAACCATATACCGATTCAATTGTTAGTTGAATCTCAGTAAATGAAATCATGTTTTGAATATTCCCAGTTCAAATTATATCACTAATATGTATAAACCATTAAAAGAACCTTGGATATGAATACGTTTGTAATTACCAAATAATGATAACATGTTAAAATGGTAACAGTATCAATGTTAAAAAAACTGAAATGAAGAAATGAGATACTCAAGTCTCCAAAAGGTGGTATAATTTTTTTTTTAATTTCTTTTTCTTTTCTCAAATCCATGACCAAAATAGTTAATTCAATCTGGGAAGAATGATATTTCTTAGGTTTTAAGACCATGATTCAAAATGCTGGAATAATTCATCATATAATAAGATAAATGAATACATGGAAGCCAATTCTACACGGAATTACCTCCAACAGAATTTATGTCAACACTTCCAAGAAGCTGCTCCTTCCACCTCCTCAAGCTCTCATCATCCTACACACACACACACAAATGAGGGAGTGGTTGAAAAATTCATTTATCTTTCCGAAGAGAAAACAAAGAAAAGAAGAGAAACCAAAACCAAACACAACCTTATCCTTCTCGAGTTGTTCCTTTAAAGTGTACTGAGGGCCTAATTCAATCTTCCTCTCCTCCTCCTCATCATCTTCATCCTCGGTAGCAGCAATGGAACTCTCATTCCTGTATCTGCTGAGGGTCCCTCCTCCTTCATCTTCACTTTCTTCATGATCAGTACCGGTTTTTCCCGCGTGCACTCGAGAGGCATCATCATCCCCTGCACCCTCATTGTCTTTCACTTTGTCATCAAAACCCATGTCTTTCGCAATGCCCAGAGACATCAACAACCCATCAACGCAGAGAAAAAGACAAACACCAACACACATACACCCACTTGGTAGAATCTTCCACGCAACGAGAATGGCAAAAGAAAAAGGCTACCTTGGGCTCAGAAAACAAAAGAGAAAAAGAGAGTCTTGGAGGAAAGAAAGAAAGAAGTGAGTCAAAGAATCCCACAAAGGTAAAAACTACATGGAATAGAAAAATGAGAGATAACTCTCGCAGCAAGAAAAGACGCCAAGAACGCAAAGGGGAGAGAGAGAGAGAGAGGGTGTTTTTTTTTTTTTTGTTTTTTATTTATTTGGGAAAATAACAGAGAAGGAAACGGTCATGTGGTGATCCGAAAGAGAGGAACTTTCAACGAGAAAATATGGTATGAGAGAGAGTGAGAGAGATGGGAAGATCGTGAATGTCACTCTCTTGTTGCACTTGCTTCCACGAAGACCATGATTCGAGGAAACCTTCTCTTCATCCTTAACATGCACAAAAATATACATTATATAATAATGTAGAGGCTGCAATTTGCAGGGACAGAGAATAAAAAATAGAATTGAATAAAAATTACTATGCACAAAACTTGCTAACATATAATAATAAGTTATTAATTAGAGAGATACTAAAACTCAAATTATTCACTTTAAGAAAGAATTTAGATTTTATTATTGTAAATGAAAAAAAATGATGATGAGAATAAGAGATTTCATCAAAGATAATCAATCAATTTTTTAATAAAAAAATAATTATCAACAAAGCTAACAATAACATGATAATTAAAAGAACTTCTTTACATAAAAAATGTCAAACTAATTAATCTAAATGTCAAAATGGGTTAGTCGACGAGGTTGAGCTAAACTTAAATTGTAAAAACTAGTTTGATAAATTGTAAGGTCTGGAATTTAAATTTTAAACTCATGTTAAACTTGGACCGTTTTAGTTTGACTCCGTCAAGACTCTATGTAGACTTAGCTTAAAAAAATTAGAAGAAAAAAAAAACAAAATTTGGTTTTTATTTTGTTTGATTCTCATTTTAGAAACATAAATTAAAATTATATTTTTTATTTGGCCATTACAATTGACACCCCGTTTTGGGTTAGCATGCGTTGAACCAAATAGTCTGTATTACCATCTATAGTGAATAATATACCACTAAGTGGAGGAGGATTGCTAACAAAATATTTAATACACTTATCCTAATACATTCTCTATCATTTATTAGAATTTATTAACACAACAAATTTGTAAATGTTGTATAAAAAAAACAAATTGGTAAATGACTCTCATTAAATAAAAAAAGTAAGATCAACGTATATGTTGCTAGTATTTTTTTCGGATCCTGGGTAAATTGATTTGAAGGTACTATATAAAAATAAAAGGAACATTATGAGCACATTGTTCAGACATTCTTTACTTTTAGTTCAAATTTATTGAATAACTAAATATTTCAAGAAACGCAATTTTTTAGAAATGAAAGGATATTCCGCGGGAATTAAACTCGAATTCTCCCCTACAAATTCATCCTAATGCAATATTGATGCAATAGTTTTATTATATAATTAATTTTATACAAATATCATAACATCAGTTAAAATCGATCGAGAGACTAAATTAAATATAGAGTAGAAGTCATCAATTGAAGGAATTTATTGTAGTCCGATCATTTGACCAGTTTTAACTAGCAACAACTAAAATCGAAATTTATTTATAGCGTCGGCATAAACTGACACTAATTTGAAACATTTTCTGAGATTAATATGGTGCGTTGCTTTAGCCGACACTAAAAGGCGTTTATAGCAGTGGTCAAACTACTGTTTCTAACTAGCAACAAAATAGCGTCGATATGCTTAAAATTTATATGCCAAATACACTGGGAATGCATGTTTCTGTTTACTAACAAATATGTTACTAAATTCTGTTTAATTATCCATAGTTGGATCAACGGAATGAAGTACGTGAACAATAAATAAGAAAGCAGTTAGGGACGACACAGGTTTCTATGAAGCTAGTTTCATGAAGAATAAGAAAGCAGTTAGGGACGACACAGCCAGCACAAGGTATAAAACTCTTTTAGCCTTATTCCCAAATTCTGACACCATAAATAACGCTATCTTCTCCATGAATTCTCCAAAGCCTATTTTCATTTTCTGCATGAGACACGAAAAGGGTAGGTAAGGCGATTTACACCCATATTCTAGTTTAAAAACTTGATGTTGCTTACCAGTCCAAAGGGCTTCAAGTGGAGCAGTGGTTCCATAAACGTCTCAATATTCCTGAATTAGACATAAATGATGCTATGAACTATGAGAAATCTTAGTTAGCAAATTCAAATATTGATATCTTTTCTCAATCTTTCTCTTCTGAGTTTATGATCCAAGATTAAACAAACCTTATTACTGCTCTTCCGTGGTAAGTGTGGCTTATGTGTAAGCTGAAACCCTTCCAAAGAGGAAGGTGTATCTTGTTCCATTCTGCAATGTAGAAATTGTAACGACAGCTTCTTCTTACACAAGTAATTCATAGAAAATAACCATAATTTTGATTTCCTTGCTATGATCATGGAGGCTGCTTACCGAATTTCCACTGGAGACCAACATTTACGCCTTCATGGGGAGTCGGTTTAAATATAATTTGAATGTTGTTTCCTAATATACTTGTCAGATAAGAAAAGAATTCCAACACTTGCTGCAATGCAAAAGTGGCGCACCACAAGACAAATATGAATCTTCACCAAAAAAAAGAAGAAAGAAACAAGACAAATATAAATTAGAAGATATTTCACATCTAGAGTTACGGCCTTCTCTCCCTTTACTTTGCTCCTGTTTTGATGACAAGCTATAGGAGTGGCTTTGGATAAAAAATGGATGCTTTCATAATATAAAAAATATACTATCATTTAATTATAAATTATTATATATAATAAATTTATTGATTTTTATAACAACTACTTTAACTTATATTCTCATTAGTTAAAATTTATTAAAAATTGCAAAATCAATAAAGACAAACATTAAGTATGATAAAGATCCACTAATTTTATCATTTTTAACTAGATGATAATAACATGTATTTAAAAGAGCGTGTTAGATAATTTTATCCTTGTGTTAGATAATTTTATCGTTATGTTGCTTGAATATGCTTATCCAAACAATGAATTTTATCCTCATAAACGGAAACTAAGCCTACCTAAGCAGGGAGGAAAAGATACCGTTCTTCCTTGGAAGGTTTCAAAGAATGAGAGGAAATTGCTCACACGTCGGCGCTCATCTGCAGATAATTCGTGTGTTTTTTTGTTCTTGAAGGCAGAGTACAGTTTCATTACTGAGTCCAGGGCATGATCATCTTCCCCTTCTGATTCTGAGTTATTGCCATCAAAGGCAATCAGGGATAGGCCTCTCTGAAGCTTCTCAGAATACAAGCTCTTATGACACGAGGATTGGTATGAAACTGAACATAGAGAATTGCTATGTGCACGAACTTTTCTTGTTAGATTATTAGAAATGGTAATATTACACGAATTATAGGTAGCAGAAAAGGACAGTGGGGAAAATGAGGCAAATGTTTTGCATTTTATGGGACCAGTGATTGAAAAGGATGCCATCTAAGATGGAACAAACTCAAGTTTTCAACATGGGGGAAAAAGCAGTTCAATTCCGCATCTTCTGACCAAAAGAGATAGAAAACTATATTGTATATAAAAGATGGAAAAACATGCTTAAAACCAAAGGCAAGGTTTAAGAACATTTGATACTATGAAAAAGGGGTAAAGTAATTGATCCATGCTTCAACCGCAAAGCTAGGTATCAAGAAGTCTTGTGCTAATTTTTTTGGTGGGCAACCTTGTGCTATTATCCACTATTTCAATTATGCATAAAAGAGATTAAAAAGTTTAACTCAATTGATTGAATAAGATAAAAAATTATTATAAATTTTTAATATTGTCTTTGATTTGAGATGATGCGAGTAAATATTAACTTTTTTGTCAAAAAAAAAAAGAGAGTAAATATTAGCTTTAAAATCACTTTAGTTTTATATATATATATATAAATATAATTTTATATTCATTCATAATTATTTAATATATCCATCATATATATCAAAATGAATGTAATGTATGCTTTTTTAAAATATATTAAATATAAGTGTGAATTTTTTTGCTATTATTTAATTTTGATAATTTTTACATAAATAATATAAAATTATAATTTAATGATTAATGCAATAAAATTCAAGTTTTACTTAAGTTATATCTTTATCAATTCAAACTGATGTATTATACTTATAACCTTGATTGTTTATGCTAACAATATAGGCGTAAGGATAATTGCAAGACGTTTTGTCCTTTCTTCTTTAGTTGAAGTACGTGGCTTGAGGAGTTTGTTCCAACTAGCTCTCCAAAAGAAAAGTTTAATTTCCAAAATAACCTTTTCCTTGACAAGATTGCATCGTCTGTAAGACATATACTTATAAATTAAAATAATAATTTCTTATTTCATTCATTATTTCACCTCTTTAAATGAGATATATTTATATAAGTAATATTAAAAATCTAAGTATAATATTAGAAAATAACAATTCAAACTTCTTCTTATCTCGACTATTTTAACATGTTTCTATCTAAGAAAAATAATAATTCAAATTCAAATTTTATCTTCAACACCCCCCTCAAGTTGATGCATGAATATTGGTCATGTTCAACTTTTCAATTACTTCTTCAAATATTTTTCTGAGACAAATTTGGTCAATACATCTGCCAACTAATCTTCAGATCGAACATAAGGAAATTGAATTATTTTTTGATCTAGCTTCATTGATTGCTCATAACAAATCTCAAGTCTTTCAATACTTCCTATGCAAAAGAATGTGACTGCTGATCAGGGACATCCACATATGTTTCCTTGGTTATTGGTGTTTGTTTGAATGCAGGTCTAGAGGTCTTCTTTTCTAAGGTATGCAGACTATCTCTCCCCTTGAGTAGTAGGGGTCAAATTGAAAAGGAATAGAACTTTTATTGTTAATAGGGAAAAAAGGCATATGATGGCTTTTGGCCAATTCACAAACATTGCATTGAAATTCAATATTATTCAAAGCACCAATATGCATATCCAGAAGTTGGGACCATAAAGGGTAGTTGGTATCACCAAGGACAATGGTAATAGGAAGGGAATAATATCTTGTTGAAGAATGATGTTATGCGGAAAGGAGAAAAAATATGATTAGGGTTTGGGTTTGGAGGAGGTAGAGGGTGGGGAATTTCAGAATCAAGTTCGGTCATTAAAGAAGGGATTTGAGAGAAATTAAAGTGGAATACAAGTACTGATACATGAAGAAAAAAGGAGATGTTTGTATGAGAATGTGAAGAAGAAAGAAAATTGGGACACGAGAAGGGATTTAGGGATTTGAGAAAAATAAAAGTGAAATACATGTACTAATATGGGAAGAAAAATACATATGAGAATGTGAAGAAGAAAAAGACTTTTGTGGTAATGGAAGAAACCAAAATAGTAAAAATAAGAATTACATTAAGAAGAAAATAAAAAACTGATAGAGAAAAAGAATTATAGTAAGAAGATAATTTTGTTCATGGAGGATGTCATGGTCATGATATCATATTAAAAAATATATACGCATAAATTAGAATAATAATTTCTTATTTCATTCATTATTTCACCTTTTAAATTAGATATATTTATATCAGTAATGTTAACAACTTGGGTACAATATTAGAAAATAATAATTCAAACTTCTTATTATCTAAACTATTTTAACAACATGTTCATATATAAGAGAAACAATAATTGAAATTCAAATTTTATTTTAAATAGATCCTTGTCTAATAGTTTAGAGGCATAAATTTGTAAGGAGAATACTATGTATAGGAAGAACCACCGGAAAGTGAAACATCCTCCGTGTTTAGAGATGGCAAAATATGGGGGTCTTTGGACACTTATGCTCTGTTGGACAGAGAACAGAGTAATAGAATAGATAAAAATAAAAAAGAGAGAAATATTAAAAACATATATTCTAACAAATTCTTTTAGACACACTTTAAAATAAATAAATATATATAAAAAAATAAAGCGAAAAGTCATGATATTTTGTTGAAAAAAGAAAAAATAATAGAAAGATGAATAAAAATAAGTGAGTCCCAACAATTTTAAAAGAACTCCCTCCTCAATCACTTGTAACAAATACCAACACTAATACCTGTCTGCTGTAAATTGCTTGTCTCCTTATACCTTCTTTTTTTTAGTTCTTACATATTCCTTTCTTCTCTAATTATTTATCTTCTATTTCCATGAATTTTATTTCTCTCCCCACAACGACACAGAGCATAGATTGTAGATCCAAATCATGTTAAGGAATTTTTAACCCAACTCGCGTAGGTTTATATTTGGTGAAGTTTAAACCAATCATGCGACTGTAAAATAAAAATTCAAGTCGAACTTCAACAATTATTTTTGTGAGTTGAATAAAAGTATTACTTTTGGGCCAGGCCTAATTGATATCGAAGCTGAAACTAGGTTGGCCCAAATTCCAGGGAGATAGCATGTTTTATCTTTATTGCAGGTCTAAACTAGGGAAGCTCCATACATTTTGGATTTTGGTGAACCATATTTTCGGCCAAGAGTTCCTATAATAGGTAATTAGAGGTTCCAAACTTTATTTTGTGGAAAGGTACCATCTTCACTCTTCAATAAGAGAAAGATTTGGCTGTGCATGACATATTTGTTTAGCTAGCTACTTTATGTTTTTAGAGAGCAGAGCAAGCGTGGGTAGTATTTGTGGGTTTTTTTTTTTAAAAGGCGACAATTTAATTTAAATTTAAAATATTATATGAATTATCAGGGCGTGTCTAAGCATTTAACATCTTAGACAAATTTTATATCTAAAGATTAATTCAATATAATTTGTTAACTGTCATTTTATTTTTCTATCGATTACAAAATTATATAATTATGTATTTATAGCCTTTTACTAGCATATTTAAAACAAAAAAATATCCAATTTATCTTTTAATGTAGTTAGTATCAAATAGGATTTGAGTAATTTTAATTTTAATAAATTACTTTCAGTAATACAAATAATTACAAGTAGGATAAAATATGTTTTGTCATTCTTAATTTTTTAATTTTTTTTTATGTTCTGTGCCTGAACTTTTCGGTGAGTCTTAATTCTCAAACTTTTACTCCGTTTAGTATTTTAGTCATGGCAGTCTAGATGATTATTAAATGAAGCAATATAGTTTTATTTTTTTAAAATTTTATGAAAAATCATTAAAACAGTTATTTGGGGATTTTCTTTTTAAAAAATTCCAATAACTGTTGTAAACTTTTTTTTTAAAAAAAATGTCTGAATTAAATAATAGAGGGAAGGGAAAATTTATTCTTATTAAGAAATGGATATAGTGTTGTAAGCAATAAACCTAATACATGAAATCAAGAATTAATGTTGCATAATAAGAACTAAGAAGCATATATATACATTGAATGACGGTCAAGCATGTGATCAATTGAGATGGATTGTTCTAGCATAATTCTAAGTTTCAAATTCAATTTTTAATATGTCGACGCAAGGAGAATTGAAAAATATTTTTGGTCTATTAAAAAAACTGAATGAAAACATGTGAAAAATACGTCTATTATCTGTCTCCCATGTAATTTGTAAAGGCTCAAAGAAGGATTGGTATTGACTATGGAATATCAAAATCACTCGAGTTTTTTTTCTCCTTCCATAATGGCTAATGTTTCCATGTAGCTAATTATGTGAGGGTTTTCTATCCATATACTTTTGTGTGTAGTATCTTTCTCTCTTCATCTACTATTGAGTTGAGAGCTCAGGGATTTTCAAGTACATACTCCCAGCGTGTTTGTTTCCATCTTGATGTATTTTATGCACGTTTCATCAGAAGAAATAATTTATAACTTTTTTCATAATTCAACATATTTGATGTGATGTTATTAGTATACCTCTGTATTGGACGTGAGTCGAAACACACACTTCAAAGTGTGATTAATCCTCGACTCCACCTCCACGTTGTCGTGTTTCTAAGAAAATTAAAAAATACACACATAAAATAAATATAACAAGCATACAGGTATTTGCTATTAAATGTCAAAATCACAGTGGTTGGAAAATACAGTCCAAAATGCAATTAATCCAAATTTGCGGATGTTTAGAAAAATCAATATTTCATCAATAAATTTCCACTCTAACTTGTAATCATTGAGCATGTTGAGTGTTACCAAATCTTGAGCAGGATGATGAAGCAGGATTGGGGGAAGTTGGTTGTTGAACACTTCATGGAATTCACAGTACACTAGACAGCAGGTTATATACATTATATAAAACTGTTGCTGTTGGAACTTTACCATCCTCCGTATTCAAGATGTTGCTCCTCATGTTGAGGGTTAAGTGATCATCAATAATTTGGAAGCGTATTCGTGATTTCATATATTTATCCCATTATTTTAGATTACGTTATGTCCATAAAAAGCATGAGACTCCCATTAAATTTTGAACCTGTACTCACTACTATGTTCGAACCATCCCATCCGCTTCTTTTTTGGTAAGATAATAAGTATCACATTCACTTGTAGGTTATCATACTTAGAATTGAAACTCAAAATTTTTAATTAAACTGCAATAATCTCATGTCAATAACTATTCTGTTTGTTTCTATTGGTTACTTCATAATTTTTGTCAGAAGATTTATGATATATTCTTTTTGTTAACTCAAAAAAATTGATTTGCAAAGCTTCCTCTTGCTCCTAACTAATAAACTAACCCACTTTTTTGTCTGTTTTTTCTTGTTTGTATACATTCCAATAATATGGGATGGCAGCTGGCAATGCAATGCTGCTAAATGAAAAAGAACGTAATAGTACGTGGTTGAGAAGGAAACTGTGATCTAGAATATTGTTAAAGATTCAGCCAACTTTATTTGGTTAAGGGTTGGGGTGTTAAGCGTCGTGGAATCATACCATAAGTCCAATCTATTAGAAATTTAGATATAAAATCCATTCCTATCATTCACGACAGTTAAAGTTATTACAACATCACACTATGCATGTCCCAACTTTCACAAAGGGACCTAGTATGTTGCTAATTTGGGACACAAGACGATGAAGCAAATACATTATCGAAAAATAATAAAAGAAAGTTCCAAAAAGAAAGATCAGAGTGAAAACGATGTTGGCCAAGTGGTCGTTTTCCAAAATGAATCATGTCTCCCAAAAGCAACTTCGACAATGACTCCCCGGGCTTGACTTTTCAAACTGAACGTCACAGTATTAATTCTACTTACTATTTCTTTTATGAATCAATATCTCTAACACCACACCAACACAATGTTCAATTTTCATTTTATTATCTATCATATATACTCGCAAGTTTTCTTGATTTAAAGCATAACCTTCCACCTGTTTCAAGCGAGGATATGGCCATTCAAACAAACTTTCTTTTCTTCACCTTTAATTATTCTTTAAAAGTAATCGAGTTGATGGAGTCCACTCAAACAAAAGCAACATTACTCCAAACGGATCCACATGCATGATCAACAAATATAGACGTTCTTAATTTTCTCTTTAATTATATAAACATATATAAAATTTATTTAAAAGGAGTCATTAAGATGCAAAGGATTTGAAACATACCAATACTAAGTATATAATACCACTTAGAGGATCTCTCATACAGTTGTTATTCTGATTTCTGACAGAAACGGTATGTAGCAACTCAAAACTTTAGAGCTTCTATAATAGAAATTATATGTTCACAAGAATAATATAAAGCAACTTGTTTAAATTTTAAACTTTTAATATTTTGTTTAGTATTTTTAAAAGTATATATATGTATATAAATAAAAATATTAATTTAAAAGTATTTAATAATATTTTAAATATAGATACATAAATGCTTAAATTATATTTTTTAATTAAACAAATGTTGTATTAAAAAATATCATGCTTATTATGCTGTGTTCATTTTCTAAGTAATTATATGATAAAATATCTATATGCAATGTATAACTTAAAAAATATAACATTACTACAAACATGACATTCTACGTCGGTTATTTAGACCCTTCTACGTCGGTTCTGCAACCGTCATCTTTAGGGTGTCGTTGATAAGTAACGTTTTCTACGTCGGTTGTCAACCATCTTAGAAACGCATATTCTAAGATGGTTGTTATCGAGAACTGTCTTAGAAAGTGACATTCTAAGACGGTTCATAGCTACAACCGTCTTAGAATATGTCTTTCTAAGACGGTTCGTGCCCCTTAGAATATGTCTTTCTAAGACGGTTCGTTCCTATTAATCGTCTTAGAAGATGCCTTTCTAAGATGGTTCGCGCCAAATAACCGTCTTAGAATACACCTTTTTAAGACGGTTCATCCCTATTAACCGTTTTAAAATATGCCTTTCTAAGACGGTTCGTTCCTATTAACCGTCTTAGAATATGCCTTTCTAAGACGGTTCGTTCCTATTAACCGTCTTAGAAAACACCTTTCTATTTGCTTTGTTTTTTTTAATATATTTTTTGGACAGTTTTTGGTACACATATAATAATAGGCGCAGTCATATGATCAATCTCAATTGACATTACGAATGGTATAGAAATGAATAGCATTTCACTAACAAAAATAATACATAGGATAGTATAATAAGAAACAAGTTATTCATTGTACATTGCCCTCTAATTGAATCAGTCAAAGAATAAAATTTACAAATGAAGTTATTTTGTGATGCTAATTATAGTGGTAAAAAGTATTTGCTAAAAGCTTGCATATCGTTACGTAAGAAACACTATCAGTACATATGTGCTAATTAGTGCCAGCAAAGACCACAAAATAGGAAGACACCAAAGTAATATTTTTGTATGCACCAATGTTGAATGGATGTTGATAGTTTTGCCCAGACTTCATGGCAACCATTTTGCACGATTTCGTTGATTTAGCATTACTGCATGAAATGGCAATGTCATCAATTCAAACAATTGCATAGATATTCATTGATTTAGCATTACTGCCAGATATTCATTCTCTTTCATGTAGCATACAAGTATACATGAACCTCAGAAGCTACTTTAATGAACTGATAAGGAGGAATATGAGTGAATGTTAAGATCATTTTTTCGCAGCTTTGGACCAGTGCTATACCACCCCACAACATGCTCCTTTGATATACCATGTACATAGCTTTCCTAAAACTCGTTCCATTGAACAAGCTACAGAAAAAGATCCACCGACAATTCCAAAACTCAGAAAAGTAAGATCAAGCATAATTATCATTTCCAACATTCTCTTTAGCTTTAAGTTCTATAATCCCCAACCTACAAATTCGCTCTTCCGGTAAGGTTTGAACTGAGGCATGATGGCAATGGTCTTAGGTGCGACGGCAACAACAGACAACCTTGGGAGCAGCGACACCGGTATGGACGACGCTGTGTGGAAAAGGGATTTTGGGAACCCTAAAGGTTGTTTCAAAGCGTGAGAGGGTGAGTGAGAATACAAAGAGGGGCGAGACAGTACGCAAAGGGAGATATCAATTATTTTTAAAAATGCGAAAAAGCATTCTAAGACGGTTTTGTAAAAACCGTCTTAGAATAACAGCTTTTAAAGGCGGTTTTGTTAAAACCGCCTTAGAATGGTAGTTTCTAAGATGATTTTTACGAAACCGTCATAGAATGCTTATATTTATTTACAAAAATGTCACCGTGTTTCTTTCTAGGACGGTTTTTGAACAACCGACATTAAACCAATGTCGTAAAATGCCCTTTTTCTAATAGTGTAATAAATATATAATTATTTAAGTTTGAATTTTATTTTTGTTATTATGAATATTATGTTAACATATTTATTATTCATAATGGGTATATATTGTTCTTTAGGGTCTGAATTTATAAGAATAAAAATATAATGTCTTTTATATATAGAGAGACCATTTAGCAACGGATTTGCTAGGAACGTTGCCTCGCTTATTTGCAATTTCTTGTAGTCATTGTTATTGTTCACTAAATTGAAAAATAAAATAGACATGTGTACATATACATAGTTTATTTCTTTATTTCTATTTTAAAGGCTTAAATACAATTTTGATTTTTTGAATTTTTTTAATATGGATTTTTGATTCCTTCATTTTAAAATAAACTTTTATTCTCTTTATTTTAAAAAATTCATAATTTTAGTCTAATTTATATATTTTTTATGTTTTATTTATTATATTTTGATCCAATTGAATTTTATACCTATCATATTCATTTAAGGTATCATCAAAAAATGATCTAATTAATGAAAACTGGGGATTGTACCAAAAGAAATAAATTTAGACGAAATTAAAATTTTATCAAAATTATAAATTTTTTAAAATTGGGAGTGGCCAAAATTGTAAATGGAACGAAATAGAAGATTTGTATTTCAGCCTAAATTAATATATTGTGAATCATTTTAATTAGTTTAATTGTGTATTTATAATATCATTAATTTTAATTATTATTGTTATATGTGAAATATACTTAATAAATAAATTAAAATAAAGTCTATACATATATACACGATAATTTATATACTGATTTCTATCAATGATTAGAAATTAAAATAACATATTATGAATTATCTTAAATGTAACTACATGTTTATAAAATTATTAAGTTTAATTAATATTTTCGTGAAATATATTTTATAGTAATCAATTTTTAAAAAACGAGTATGATTAGTAAATTTGGTGCTTTAAAATATTTCTATTAAACCAAAGTAGTCTTTTTCGATAGATTAACATACAAATTTGGTCAATTTGATAACACATGATAAATTATGGAGATACTGCATTAGATAAACACATGTTATGTCAATCAAAATTCACACCACTTATGACCAAAATAGATAGAATGCTCAATTTAATCTAACAGAGACACTTTAAAGGGTTAAAGTGAAAAAAAAATTAAATTTAAATTTAAATAATGAACCAAAATTACATGTTGACTTAATATTTAATATTACTATTTAATATCTAAATTACAAAATTAATTTTTAATTATCGAAATTCCATAATAAATAACATGTTACCATTTAATATCAATATCAAATTTGATATTTAATTATCAAAGTAGTATAATAAAAAACATTGATATGAACTATTGAATTCTTCGTTAAATACAATTTGATTCATTAAACTCAATTATATCCAATCAACGACTATCAAGATAAACTATATATATATAGAGAGAGATAGATAGATGGGATTCACTTAATTTTATATGTTACAATATTTTATTTTTCTGTAAACATTATAAACTATTTGGCTAATAAGCCAACATGGAAAAACTTTATGTAAAACAAATTAGAAAATGTGAAAACTGATATTATTGCGGCTCAACGCATGTGACAAGGGTGAAAATAGGTATATTATACTTTATAAGAGATTACTCTAACTTATTTAGATCTTGGGTGATTTTTAGTTATAAGTTTTAAAAAAATTAAAATAAAAATTGACTTTTTTGTTTTAAAATTTTAGTTTCAGTTTTTTTCTCTAAATTTTAGTTTCAAAATAAATTAATTTTAAAAGTTTTCTATCATATTAAAATTTGTTTAAT
This sequence comes from Glycine tomentella, assembly GCA_007407185.1. Classification (NCBI taxonomy): domain Eukaryota; kingdom Viridiplantae; phylum Streptophyta; class Magnoliopsida; order Fabales; family Fabaceae; genus Glycine; species Glycine tomentella. The sequence continues at coordinate 299,574 of PYAF01003359.1, read as the reverse complement.
GATCTTTTTGTGTGGAGGTAATGACGATAAAGATAATAATAGTGATGATGATATCGATTATAATGATTGTGTTAGTGACAACCATTGATAATACAAAAACATGTTATGTGTAATGGTGACTGTGTCAATATTATTAATATAGTTGAAGATAAGATGAATTTCACAACAAAGACAATAATCATAATGGTATCAATGATAATGGTATGTGATGTGGATATGATGATAGCTAGTGGTGGTTAGTCATTTTGCATTTATCACTTTATAATTATAATAGTTTTCATTGTTTAGAAGAAAGAGAAGAGCGAGGTTATAATGAAATTAGATTAAGGTTTCTGCATTTGATCTTCTTCTCAGACATGTTATCCTTATTTTTGTTTACCACTCTCGGGTATCTTTCTTTGTCTTCGTTTCTTTATGCATCGATTTTGCCTTCATTGCTAAACATATCTCTGTCATTCTTATAAGCTCAAGCAACGAAATCATTGTTCTCTTCGAGAGAGAGTTTTTATAACATAACAAAACTTTGAGTTAAAAGACAAGTAACACCAACATATTTTGGCCACACATCATAATGATCAAAGTACAAATCAGGAGCACCATAAGTTTTCGCGTTTGATTTTCTTCTCGAATATATCATCCTTATTATTTTCCACTTCCTGTGTGTTCTTTAATTGTCTTTGTTTCTTTTGCATCTGAAATCGTTGACTTCATATTCATTGCTACAAACATATCTCCTTCGTTTTTATCGTCTCCAGCAGCGGAATGAATCATTGTTCTTTCCATGGGAAAACTCTCATACCACATCAAAACTTTGAGAAAAGAGACAAGTAACACCACCATATTGTAGCCACACATCATAAAAATCAAAGTAAAAAAGAGAAGTACCATAAAAATAAAAATAAAAAACTGTAATTGATTGAATATATGTAAACGCTCTGTTCATAGAGTTAACAATTAATTTTAAGAGGATACTTACAACTTTATAACTAAATTTTTTAACTCCATTATTTCTGTATTTATTTCAAAACATGTTTCTCTCTCAATCTGTATTTCAAGTTCCTCTTCCTTCTTATGTAAACTTAGATTTAGGAAATTTGGCTTTAGGAAAGTAAGTATATAACGCAGCCGATGGATGTGATCTATCGTTCAATAACTCTACACACAGCAGTAATCTTCTTAATAGTTTATTGGTTTAACCATTTTAAATATAATTGTGTATCATTTTCACGAATCACAGAAGTTTACTTTCTTGCCCACCATACTAGACTTGATGATAAAAGAAACCAAACTAGGATTAATTGATCGCAGGCAGTGGCAAAGTGATGTGCCATGCCACGATGGAGATGTGACTGGGCAGTTCCCATCCTTACATTACTAGCATCGTTAATTAATTATTAATTCTTATCCAAATTAAGAATAGAATATAGGAGCATGATGCAGGAAGGGAATCTTGAGAGGCTAGGCTAGGCCCCACATGAGGTTGGCGATAATTGGTCCACATCATCAACATTGGAATGATTCAGTCTCCTGGTTGGAAAACCGAGCATTGCAATTTGCATGTTATGTATGTTTTTGTTATCTGAGGGAATCACGCCCATAATAGCCAAGACAGCCATTCAAATGTGTAATCCTCGTTAGCATTCACGTGGCATGTTCTTATTGGTCCAATGTTAAGGTTATTGGCTACAAATCAAATCCATCAGTAGTTTACGTTTCAGAATGTATGCCGTCCATTTTTCAGAGTGGGGGACTCTCCACCGCCCCTCCACTTTTCACCTAAACTTTGTCGCTTTACAGCCAATCCCTTCTTGCTTTGCTTTCTTGTGGTAAAAATATCATAAGAATTGAATTGAGTACATCAACTTGTATTACTAATTTTAAATGTTAATTCAATTCAATTCAGATTACTTGATTTTCAATATTAGTGTCTTTTTAACTAATATAACCAAACAACGGTAAAATGTGGGAATGATGATTCATGTTTGAGTCATCATTCAAAACATTGCAAGAAATTTTCCCTACTCTCGACCAAATACTTGCATTACCCAATATCATGTGATTTTTTTTTAGCAATTGTAATCCAAACATCTTCCACAACGATTGATTTATTGTTTGTTACTAAATAAAATTATATCGATTAAATTGACATAACTATGTCTAGGAAAAAAAAAGGAGAGATGTGGGATAAAAGTGACAAAACAGGTTGAACTTGTCTTACCAACCTGTTTTGGTCCTTTTTTAGGTCAGGTTGGGGTTTTTGGCTCATCAATCCATTTTAGTCCATCAAAAAATGGGTTGATAAAAATAACATCTATTTTGATATTTTATACATATATTAATAAATTTTAATTAGTTTATTTTTTGTCTAAATAAATTATTATTTAAAACTTAAGGTGATATATTAAAAACTTTAGTAATTATTTATTATTTAATATTTATAAAAGGTAAAATCAATTAAACTATATTTATTATTTATTTTTTCTTAATATTTTAATTTTGACCGATGAATTTATCAATCCAATCAAAAATAGGATTAAATATTACTTTCAATCCATATATAAAATATAAAATAGGATGAATTAATCCATTTTTATGGATTAGTGACGAGACGAACTAATCCGTTTTACTGCCCCTAATGCAAGAGGGAAAGGTACGGAATTGATAATATAGTGACACGAAATTGGCAGAAGCAAACACATTTAGAATTGGAAATAATATTATCTTGATATCATATATGACCATTATTATGAAGATCCACGATAATGTTTTATAATTTCATGATCAACATGATAGTGTCCTAGCGCAAAGGAGCAATAAGACGTGTAAGGGTTAAAAAGAAATATAAATAAAGGACAAAAGCTAATTTTGTATTGTGAAATGATAGAATCACCTCACGGCTCACGCAATGCATCCCTTTGTAAAACTACAAAATAACATTACGTACGTATGCCCACATTTATTAATGTTATCTATTTTGTTATGCAATTCATCTTTAAATCATTTTTATGATTCATGATAATTTATAACCAAAATGTTATCACATAATATTTTAAAACGTTTATCTCATCGAAACGTAATAATTTGAATTGTATAGTATATATGTTTGAACTTTGAAGAATACTGAATACACAAGTTACAAGTAGTTTTGTGTGGCAGAGAATGAATGGTGTGACGTGGCTGATCAGAGGGCTAGAAGTGGAAAGCATAGCCATGTGGGGCCATGTGAAATTTTAATCTTTTGGAAAAGGGGGTTTCCCAAATGGCTCGATTCAGGGCACCAAAAAGTTGTCCACGCAATTAACTTCTTTTTTTCTGTTGTTGTTTTTTATTTCCTATTTTTTCTCATGTGGGTCCACCATTTTCATTTTGGGTTTTGGAGGTTAATGATGCCCATTGATGACGGGCCCCTCATCAAGCACCGACCTATTTCCTTTGTTGCCTTTTCATTTGCCATTTTTCCCAACTCCCAAACGTCCATTTCAAATTTTGCTTCATGCTTGGAAAAAAAAAAAAAAATTAACGTGGCCTTTGCTATTTATTTTTTGTTTTTGTTTTTATTTTTTAAAATGATTTTTATTTTAAAAATTTAAGATTTAGAAAACATATATCAAGAAAAAAAATATATTAGGTGTCATCATATTTTTATTTTTTTAGAAACGACTGAAAGCATTCATATGATATTTTCAATTTTGTGTATGTTTTTAAAAATATTTTCATTTTGTAAATTTTAAACAAACATTTTTACTTTTACTTTTTATTTTCTTTATAAAAAAAACACTCAAAGCGTCGCCTAATAATCTCACAAACATTAAATTTTGGCTAACATCTTAACTTGACCAGAACAGGGAAAAGCATACTCATCTTTTCTTTAACATGTTACGGGCAACAAGCTTCCTTCACATGATAATAATACCATGCCAGAGTTGCTATGTGCCCACTAATTTAATTACATTGAATTAGAGCTTGAATTAGACAAAAATATTACTTCAATCAGTACAACATCCATTAACCAAGGCCCGATTTTGTAGGTCTATAACAATGCTAATTATCAACAGAAGTGAAGTAATTAAATTCTCTGTACGTAAGGGCATTCATGAGTGAGATGAGGCTCGTTTGTGTTGTTATTGTCTTTGAAAATTATTATATCTTTCGTTCATTTGTTTTCCATTTATTTATGATTGCTCCATTTTTTGCTGCCTAGCTGGCTAGCTTTTCGATCAAGGGAAAAGGTGGGTCGATTCTAAAGGGTAGAGGCCCAGTAGAGCACTATATTATTCTAAAAGTTTTATTCACAAATATTTTTTTATAGTTAAAAGAGAAAATTATATAAAATAAAATAAGTGATATAATAAAAATTAAAAATTAAAATAAATTAGAAAAATATAAAAGTTAAAATAATATAACTCCGAAACATATAGAACCCCACTCGTACCGAGTACAAATGGGGTCCGTTAGTAGTCATTCTGTAAATTTTGGTAATTTGAGTACATATAATTTCTTTTTAGAAAAAATACTAGTTTGATTCTTTAATAATAAATATATTGATAGAAAATAATATTTCATTTAAAATCTTTAATATGAAGGATTATGAATGCGTAATAACTAATCATAATTAAAAATAATGTTTTATTATGTGAGCATGTAATACAAAATTTTATTCACTCCATTTAACATTTTTACATCAGAATAATTTAAAAGAGTAATTTGGTTTCAAAATAATACTAAAAGGATTTATATTATATTTAGTATAAAATAATAACATGAAAAATAAATTGGTTTCTGTTAATTTCTATACTATACACTTACCCCAAATAATTGTATCGGTAAGGTATCATATATATATATATATATATATGTTAATTAGTATTCTGAGGTATTGATTAAAAAATAAAAATAAAACTTTTTTTATTAAGATCATTAAATTATATTTTTCATAATTTTTTATATGCTCTTTTTGTAATTTTTATAATAAATATTCTTTTTAATTTTTAATTAATATTTTAAGATACCGCGCTATTTTTTTTAATGTTATTTTGAATAGACAAAGAATCAAAAGAAAAAAAAAAAAAAAAAAAACATTGACAAACTGGGCATACTGGTGTCTTTTATTTTCTGTCAGTGACATGAGCAGTCTCTGTTTGAAAAAGATTCTTCCAAGTGATCACAGCGCACACACACTCTTTCTATTTCTCTCTTTGGAATTGCATCTACTATTCATAACGCTGCACCTCTATATAAACCTCTCTCACCTTCGATCACCACACTCATCAAAACCACTCTTAATTTCTCTCTGCCTCGTTTACACACCTCTCCAACCTCTTTCACTTTCGATTCTCAGCTTTATTCGAATCCCTCTCTCTCTCCTTTCCAAATGGCCAGCGTTGAGGTAATTCAAAGACACAGTTTCGTTGTTTATAATTTTTCCTCAGCTGGTTTTGTACATTCCTTTATTACTCCACGTGTGTAGTAGTAGCAGTAGTTTATATGGTTCCTACATGCACACGGTGAAATTCAACACTTTAGTAACTAACTGTATATAACCGTTTCTTCACTTTCTTACTTTCTTTGTTGTGATTCATTATCGATCAAAGAACCAGATTGGTTTTTTATTATGTGCGAACGTACGATCTAGCAAGTTATATATGCGATGGTACTAGCTAGTCTTAATATACCGCACCTTGATTTTGATTTCTTTTTGGTTTCTCCCGATCTATCTTTGTTTTTGTTGCTGTGGTGTTTGATAACCATCCTTATATACGAACCATAAATTATATATTACTGCGGTCAACCACTTAAACTACACGAGATTTGAGGGGATCAACGTCTTTCATAGCTTTCTTAATTGATCATTGATTAATTGAATATATATAAATCACGAACCATTTTCCAGTTGATGATTAATATCTGAAATATTCATCGGTGTGTGGAATTGGATTGTGATCAGCAGTTCTATGTGGACCTCGTTTTTGGTTTTTGTTTATATAATCACAGTTGCAGCATCAGAAGCAAAAAACATTGATCAATTTATTAAGTAAGCTTTTTTCTTGTTTTTTTTTTTTTTCCGCTAAATAGGCTATTGTTAATTTCTTTAAAGCTCAAAAACCAACATACCCCAGCTAGTAGTTGAAGCTAATTAACACCCCCGTTGCCACGTTGAACTTCTTCAAGCTTAAAACTTAAAAGAAAAGGAGAACAATTAATTATATCACCAAGTTGACAGTTTAATTTATAAGTCCTGTTAATTTCATAGTAGTATTAGACAATTTGCATTTATCTTATAAGTAATGAGTTTTGTACTGCACCCCATTTATCTTAATATCTCATAAACACACTTTATTTTTCTTTATTTTTTTTATTCCTATCACATTTCTTTATTTTATCTCACCTTCTAAGTGTCAAATAGGTTTTTATTGGGTGTGCAAAAGTCATTTTAGTTATCTTATAGCACATTGTGCTAGTGCTGATTATGTGATGTTTCACTTGTGTGTCACTATAGTCTGTACCATCAAGTTATTTGTTTCTCATGTTTACAAATCAACCTTTGTTTAAGCTTGGCACTAGAAGGCTTTGTTAAATAAAATTAGAAATCTCACAGGTTGCACAGCAAACACCAACAACAGTTCCAGAAAATGAAACAACCGAGGTAACCAAGACCCAGGAAACAATCCCAGTCACTGAGGCTCCTGCAACAGAACAACCAGCAGCAGAGGTTCCCGCAACAGAACAACCAGCCGCTAAGGCTCCTGCCCCAGAATCAACCACCGAAGCACCAAAGGAAGAAACCACCGAGGCACCAACGGAAACAGTAGAAACAACAACTACAGAAGTAGCCCCAGAGGAGCCTAAAGAAGTTCCAGTTGAGACCGAGGAGGTGGTGGCAAAGGAGACAGAGGAAGAGAAGCCAGCAGAAGAGAAATCAGAGGAGAAAACTGAAGAAGTGAAAGAAGAAGCAGAGGAGCCTAAAGAAACTACTGAAACAGAATCAGTACCACCACCACCACCAGCAACCACAGAGGAAGAGAACAAACCAGCTGAGTCAGTTGAAGCCCCAGTAGAGGTTCCTGTTGAGAAGACTGAAGCTTAGACCTATGGACAGTGTGAGTGAGAAAAACAAGTTTAAAAATGGTCCTAGTTGTGGGGATCAGGTCTACCATTTTGCATGCCATGTTGAAAAGCTTCTTTTTTTTTCTTCTTTAGTTTACTTTATTAATATTATTATATATATGATGCTTAAGTCTTTGGTTGTATTATCGAGGGTACACATACGTGTAAGCACAACACTTGGCTCCACATCAGCGTGCTTGCCACGTGGTGACATGAGAAATTCTAGGAGCTGTGTATTGAAGTGAGCAAGCTGCTGGTGCTGGAGTTTAGGGGTGATTGTTTATTGGCAGGGTTACATGAGTTTGTGATGGTGTGTTACTGTGTTTCTTTAGGTTTGAATAAATGATATTTACTTTATAATTTATAATTTATATTGTTGTTTGTGCGAAAGAATATTTCGTTTTTAAACTTGCTTTCTTCCACGTTACACTTTTAATATTGCAAAGTTATTATATCTTCGATCAATTCGTGTTATAATTATATATTTTCTAATTGAACATGAACCAGTAGACTCACCTAGGTATTAATGAAAACTACCTAAGAATTTTCTGTTTCCTAGACGCCTCATGTTCAAAAAAAAATTATGGTACACAAAATATCCACTTATTTTAAATAATTTATTAATATTTTTATTTTTTTCCTGTTATATCATAAATTTTGTAATACTTATATTTCTCTCTCAAGTGTCTTATAGCATAATGGGTATCTACAAAATATTTTTCTTCCAAAAAAAATTATAAGGAGTTGGATGGTAAATAATAAATGAAAGGACAAATAATGGATATATCAAATTATTTATATTATGTTCGTCAAGTTTTCTAATTATATAATCACAAGTAAATATCTATTTAAAATTATATGATACATATTTAATAGAGATTGTTTATTCTTAAAAAAAATATGTATTGTCATTTTATTAGAAAACTTGTTGGTAGAGATATCAAGAACTTATGCAAGCTTTTGCCTAATAAATATTCTATGGCAATGGATTAGGATTTTTAACACTGTATTATTATGTCATAATAAATTTTTAATAGAAAAAAAATATCATTTTATTAATCCGAAACTGATACCCTATCAATTAAACAATCGCAATGTAGGGCGGGGGATCGCTTCAAAGACCAATAGTTTATTATTAGTTTGCATCTATCTTCTTCGATCATCCTCTGGTTTAAAATATCGTGTCCTAGATAGGCAAACAAGTTGGCTCACCCCATTCTCACTAAGAGCTTTTTTGATGGATCAAAATAGGCAAACAAGTTTTGGGCTATGGCTTTATGTAACTCTTAGTTCTGCTTCTTGCACCTCCCAAGTCCAGTTGCCTATGTTGTAAATAGGAATGGAAATGGGTCAGGCTGTCTATCAGGAGCATTTGGTCTGGTCTGGCCTGACTTGTTTATTATAAAGGTCAGGCTAAGACTTTTTGAAAAATCTCTTCAAATAAAAAAGGTTAGACTCAAGCTTTACAAAAAGCATGTTAGACTTATCATGTTGGCCTATTTAGTAATATATATATATATATATATATATATATTAAAACTTAAAAATAATATATTTATTTTTCTAAAAATGTTTTTCCTTATTATGAAAGTGAATAATCAATCATTTCAAAAAATCAGTTTGAAAATCTCATAAAATGATTATCACTTATTTGGAAATATAAGTAAGATGTTGAGACATTTTATGTTTAAAATTATTTCTTTATATTTTTCTAAATTGATTTAAAGTATTTTGTAAATTAAATTTTCGATTAAAAAATAGGTTTTTAAATAGGCTCGTAGGCCAAATTAGGCTTTTATGTAATATCCTGAAAATTACATTTTAATTTATATTCATAAATATGAAGATATGATAATAATTACAAAAAATATAAAAACTTAATCTAAAAGAAAGACACATAAAAGCTTGGGAAAAAAAATGAGCTTAGTCAAAAATGGTAGAACCAATTAAAATTTGTCAATTATACTAAATCATTAAGGAATGAAATCCTTCTTTAAAATATTAAGCAATTAAGTGTAGCAGATTTTTTTTTTTTTTTCGTGAGTGTCTTTAGTCAAGCTTATGTCATACATGAACTTTCAAGAAGTATAGAATACACATGGCAGCAAATTAAGTGTGGTTAAGAGATATTTTTAAAGGCATTAAATGAGGAGAATCTTGTTTTATATGGTATATGTATATGGACATTTGCAACTAGTTCAAAAAACTTCCACGTACACCAAGCCTAAATGAAGGGAATATTTGTAATAATTACTCTAGGATAAAAATCTCCAAAGACAGTTATCTTGTAACCAATTAACCTACTATAAATAGCCTTGCATTCAGAAGTTACTGCAGGAAAACTCTCAGCTTTTATCTCTTTACTTTAAGTTCCTTATTTTCTATCCCCCTTTGGCTAAACCATAGTTTCACTCACTTCACGTAAGAAACTTGCTTCTCCAACATCCCCTTTCTACTAAGACTTATTGAAGGTAGGCTAGGCTTTAATCACTAATTAAGTATTTATATGCTCAATTTATTAGTTTTTTTTTAGTTGGAGGTGATTTTTATGATATTCAGGCTATTTTTATTATTTAACTACAAGTCAAACACAACCTGGACACAACCCGGACACAACCATTTAGCTATATTAATCTGGACGAAATCCTTCAGCTATACCAACCTAGACATTAGTCAACCTAGCCAACCCGGACATAAGTCACCCCGGACATAACCATCCCGGCCATATAAACTCAGACATAACCATCCGGACATAGCCATTTCGGCCATAGGAACTCGGACATAGCCATCCCGGCCATAGGAACCTGGACATAGCCATTTTGGCCATATGAACCCAGACATAACCATTTCGGACATATGAACCCGGACATAGCCATTTCGGCCATAGGAACCCAGACATAGCCATCCCGGCCATAGGAACCTGGACATAGCCATTTTGGCCATATGAACCTGGACATAACCATCCCGGACATAACCAACCTGACCATAGGAACCCAGCCATAACCACCCCTGACATATGAACCCGGACATAACCAACCCGTCCATATGAACCCGGACATAACCATCTTGACCATATGAACCCGGACATAACCATCCTGGCCATACGAACCCGGACATAACCATCCCAGACATATGAACTCGGACATAGCCATTTCGGCCATAGGAACCCGGACATAGCCATCTCGGCCATAGGAACCCGGACATAACCATTTTGGCCATATAAATCTAGACATAAACATCCCGGCCATATGAACCCGGACATAGCCATTTCGGTCATAGGAACTCGGACATAGCCATCCCGGATATAACCATTTCGGCCATATGAACCCGGACATAATCAACCTGGCCATAGGAACCCAGACATAACCATTTCAGTCATATGAACCCGGACATAACCATTTCAGCCATATGGTTTTGTTTGTATAAGCTATGGTAGCCTAACCATATTTTTGGTAATATGGTATAATGATAAGAAATATTCTCCATGAGTTTATATGAATGTGCTCATGGATTAAGTTATTGATGAAAATGATGGAATTTGATGTGATGATGGGTTGATTTCTGCTTCCAAATCCAGTACAAGATTTGTGAAACAGTATTTGATACTACATACAGTACGATATGTAGTGATCAGGTGCAGATACATGACATAAATCATGCATGTTTGTGTAAAACGATCGCAACGTCTACACCCAGTACGAGGTGTAGCTACATATAGTACGATATGTAGAGGCCATGTGCACCTGGGAAAATTCATTTCATGCATTCATATAATTGCATAATTCTTTTATGGATTTATTTGGTTATATTAAGGATTTACTTACGTACTAACGTGTTTGGTGGTTTAGATTTTGCCTACTGAGAAATTTTATTTCTCACTAGATTTATCCAATGTTTTATTTTATATGGCATCAATCATACTGTTCCTTGATGCACTGGACATAGCATGGTATATGGATGAAGTCAGAAATTGTTATGTAGTAACTATGCAGCCTGTCCTGTGTGCTCACATATACTTTGGAGCCCATTTTCCGATTTCTGTCTTTAGTGAGGAGTTTAACCCACATGACCCCTTCTTGTAATTTGCTCCTGTGTATCCGAACCCAACCACAAATTCCATAATTGTACTCAGTGAAAAAGATAACACTGGAGCAAATGTTTGAAGAAGGAATAGGGGTTGTGGAAGATGTAAATAAATAATAGTATTTGGAGTACTCTAATGTTGACAATGAAATAAAGAAGGATGATATAATGAAATATGATATATTTATATTATGTTTTTACTTTAAATATGTTTTAGAAATTCTACTGTACGAATTACTCATTAGATTATTTAACAATTTTAAAGAAATTCACCTTAAACAAATAATAATAATAATAATAATAAATTAATTAATTAATTAATATACACATATATATATATATATAAATATAATAAATTTAGATCGTTACATTTTAAATAGTCAGTTCAAGTCTAAAAAAAGCTTATAACAACTAAATAGATCAGGCCAACTTTATGTTTTTAAATCGGATCAAGACCAGGTCTAACTAAGTCTGATCTAACCTGACCTATTTTCACCCCTAATTATAAAATATATAACTTTGATTATGGAGATCAATTTTCAATTACATAGCCTCATAATAATTATGTAAAGTTTCTACATAATTTTCTTCAAATTGAGATGACATCTATTAAGATTGTCATTTAGTTCCAAGAATCTCCGTTCCAAGAATAGTAGATGAGATTTTCGTCTCACAAAACTCCTTCCTTATGTAATGATAGAAATACATAGAATAAAAAAGATTGTAAGTATTCTCGTTTTCAATTAAACAGGCTAATGTTTAAAAAAAAATCTCTAAACAACCTCTTTTTATAAAAAAAAAAATATATTTCTGACACATCTCCCCCTATTTGTCAAATATAATTACTATTATATTTTGTTTATTGAATTTATAAAATTGACTTTAATGATTTAAAATATAAGTTTAAGAATTGAAAGTAAAGAAAAAAAGTTTTTTTTGTTTGTATTGAGGAGGGCCTTAAAACCTTGAAAGACTACATAACATAAGACTAATTCCCATAGGAGGGGTAAACAGTTCAGAGATCAAGGGATAACGAATGGCCCCAATTAGCCTACCAATCTACTACAGAGTTTGCTTCCCTATAAATTATATTGTAAAAAAAAATGTAATTTATCTTCACTCTTAACAGGCTGTATCCATTCTAAAGACAACAAGAGCCACCCTTGGATTTTCTGTCAAATAATATGCTGACTTGAGACGGGATAAACTGTAAAATACTTCTTGATCTGAACAGTGGCACTCATTTGCACAATTTTTATTATAGAAAATATTTGCACTCAAGTCTAGACTCATTTATAGATACAAAATGTCATCTTTATTATAGATACTCTTTATTTGATTCAAATGCAATTATCATTTATCAAGCAATATAACTCAGTTGAATAAATAAAATGTATAAATTGTTATAAATTTTCTAACACTCATTATCTTTAATTTTTATGAATAAAAAATGTAATTATCTTTCAAAATTTATATCGAGTGACATAAAGACCTACTTTATATAACTACTTAAATTTCTATCCAGTGAGGTAGTGGCTCAGTCAGAAATGAACCAAGATACTCCAATGTGTTAATCCAACTTAAACATATCACAATTTCTAAAGGAATTTATTGTTAATCCAATGTGTCCATTCACTCTATTGTCATTTTCATTAATTAAATTTTAGAATTTTTAAGATTATTAATTTAATTATTGAATATGGAAAACATTTTAAATGAAAATAACCAAATAAGAATAAATAGATATATGAACATATCCAAATAAGAATAAATAGATATATAAAAATGACAATATATAGTCACATTTAAAAATATTCTGTCCAAATCCTTCTAGTTTCGATTTCTATTTTCTAAGAGGCGGCTTTTGACCTTATCAGTTATCCGGGCAAACCAAGTAGGCGGCTTTTGACCTTATTAGTTATGCGGACAAACGAATAAAAGGGAGAATTCTTTTTTAAAATTTATCAAATCAAATGAAATTTAAATTAATACTTAAAAAGAAATAAGTCATATAATAACTTAAATTGAAATCCATAAACTTGTTTTATGATTTTTTTATATCAAAATCATAAAAAATTAATGATTTTTATTTTATTTTTTAAAAATATATTTGAAAGTCTTTAGGGTTTATTTTTTTACACAATTTTAAAATTGTAATGATATTTTTATTCATTAGATTCTTAAATTATTTTACGAATTTTTTTTCCACGTAAGGTTTTTTTAAATAGTAAATATTTTTATCTTAATTATTTAATCAATTGATGTATGTTTTTTTAGTTTTATTTAATATTTTTATATTATTTTATTCAATATTTTTATATTTTTATATTATTTTAATTAATCTATTTTTTA
>PYAF01003359.1:266911-282107 GCA_007407185.1 Glycine tomentella | reverse complement strand
GTAGTAAAGTTCCTAGAAATTCTATTCTAGATTTTCTTGTCACCTATTAGTAATTTATTACCTAGGAGTATTGTATTGAAATTTTTCTAATCTCTATTCTAGGTAAAAAATCCTTTAATCACATATTACTAATTGATCTAAAACATTTCCTAAATTACACATTTAACACGTATATAAAAATATTGGGGTGTTACACATGGCCAACAGAATGGCGCCACATCAACACACATATTTCGTTGGGATGTGGGGCGAAATAGCCCGCATGGCGATATGGTAATATTGACTATTGGCATGACATTGTGGAAATTTTTATTTGGAACGTGGCACATTAGTCACTATTCCAAAGGTTGTCCACTCTGACTTGACAGGTTAAACTTGCGTCCCGCCTAAAGGTGGACTGATTGGCTAGTGGGTTTATCTGCCTTTTAAATAAACAAAAACTCTTAAAAAATAATTCAAAATACAAAATATTTAAAATAACAAACTAGTATTAAAATTTTAAATCACACAAAGTATTTAAAACTAATTGACAATACAAAATAGTAATAATTTTCAATAATAACTAATAATAATAAGTCTACCAAGTAGTTAAATCATAACACAAAGTCATAAATTTAAAACTAATCTTAAAATCTTAAACAATACAAAGTAATTAAACATAAACCAAACTAAAAACCTCTTTCTATCCTTTTTTTATTTTTTCTAATAGTCTCGCGTATTAATATAATTATTATTTATAAATAAACAATTAATATTGTAGACTGATGGGGCAACCTGCCTTTTTATGCCTCTGGCCCAATAGACTAGCGGGTTAGGTGGGATGAGCCAAGATTTTCGCCTTGTCCCGTCAAATTGATAGCGGGCTGGTCCAACCCATTGCTATCCCTAGGAATCAATCATATCTCTAAACCACTTGATTAAGAGATACAAATCATTATTATTTATGTCAACCATTGTTAGTTTCACATATGCTAATTTGTGTCCATTAGAATAAAAGCACGTGTAAAAAATAAAATATTTTTTAATTAAAATAATTAATTATGTATACATATTATAAAATATTTTTACATAAATATTTATTTGAATTTCATCCTATCACCGCATTATATTAAGTCATCTATAAGATGATATGGAAAAATAATCAAATTCTGTTAAATATACATCTATAAAAAAAATTTATTGACAATATACATAAACTAAATTCTATTTTATTATGCATTATCCATAAGGTCTAAGCATTCCTATTATGGACGTAAAAAAAAAAGAAGCATTCCTATCACGGACGTAAAAAAAAAGAAGCATTCCTATTATGTTCATTAATTACAACTTGAACCTTGCAAGTGAATAAAAAGATCTTATCCATTTTCAGTGCAGCTAAATAACCATGATTATGAAAATTAGGTGTGACCCTAAAAATATTAACGATTAATTAGTTTGCATCGTTTATATATATATATATATATATATTAACAATATTGTGAATTTTAAACCATCATTTTATTTTAAATTATCATTTATGGTAAGATTATTAATTTCTATAACAATTAGTTATTATAAAACTTAAATGTAAAATGATTTTAAATTCTTTTACATTATACTATAATTAAATTTAAAAAAATCATTTTAACTTCACGGGACAATTATTGGATATATTGATGTGCACGAAGTTAATTTAGTATATATTATTGTTAATATTCAACGGTAATCATATAGATTGAAGATTTGTAATAAAACGTGATCAGTATGCATTGTTGGGTCCCGACGGAAACACGTATAGTAGCTAGATTGACCAATACCAAGTAGATTAGTTGTGCGACAACCACTAAATAAAATCCATACACATTGTCATAATTATCCAAGATCAACGAAGCAGAAAACTTCAACTTATTGAAGACAATCTGAATATGGATATTATACATTGGACCAAGTGATATGAAACCATAAATATATGGTTCAAAAATATTTATTTTTATTTATTAAATTAGATTATATTTACATTTAACTTTTATAATGTTATTTTTTAAAAGATAGCATATGTTATTTTTAATTATTTTTCTTAGAAATAATATACTCCACTAATTTTCAAAACAGAATGTATCATTTTGATTTTATTAATTAAAATTTAAGTTCAATTTTTTATTATCATTTGATATGGGACCAAAAATATCTTATACGGAAGTGAATATATTTTTTTCTACTCATACATATTCTTTTATTAGTTTAGATAATTAATTTCAAATAATTTAAAAAAAATCATGCAATACACATATACTCACTAATTCACTACACGATCATTTGGATGCGTTTATCTTTAATTATATCACAAAAAATTGGGACAAAAAATTTAACATGAATTGTTTATATAAGTAGCTAAAAAATGATTCAACAAAAAACTTTTACGAATAGACAACTATCAACAAATACTCAAGTTTTTTTTTTTTTTTTCTTTTCAAAACAATTTCCATTATATTCCGGGTAAATTAAAAATTGACCACGTGAATGTAGCTTGCCATGAGTTAATAATGATTTCCAATTTTGCGAAGAAAAACACTGCCATCTACGGAACCTACTTGGAAAGAGACTCCATTTCGTATTATTCTTTACATGCCAAAACTAATCAGTACATATACACAAATTAAATTCATAATATTCTTGTATTCTTGTTAGAAACCACCCTGCATACAATTTACCTTTTTCAACGTTTTATGTGTGCTTTTCCTCGGTGCATCGTATCAAAATAATTTTATATATGTTTTCGACAATTACTACATAGTAGCTGCCAAACTAATACAAATAATGAACATGAGCCAACAAAGATTGATTAAGGACTTTATTGATAGGAGATCTGTAAATATATTTATAAGCTTCGAATAAGACCTTAATTTACCTATATTCTTTAGTAAAAAAGAAAAAAATATAATGATCATCGAATGGACCACGCATGTTGAAGCCAAGGACAAGGACCCTACCTTTCATTATACGTCCCAATTCAGGATCTCGCACCAACCACTTCTACATGGTTAACAAATTAAGATTTGCCATAAAGTCTTGACTTCAAAACTCGAGCAACTCACACAACATGAGCCACGTCAGCCAAAAGCATCCTTAATCAGAACTAGGTTGTAGCAGTGAGTAACCGTAATTCTAATACTAATCTCATTCATTCTCGTCCAAATAAAAAAAAAAAAAAAAGGAAGCAAATTTGCCCACTAATTCTGAAAAGTCCAATATTCAATAATAAAAGCCCTCACGCATAACTTCATCTCTTCCCACAAAAACCTTCTCCCGCAAACTCATTCTCTCTGCGACAGTTTTTTTGTTCTCTCCAAGATGGTCGGAGAATACAGTACGATATCACCAGCCTCCGATGATCACAAAATACCACTTCTTCCCGTTCACGAGCCAGTGGAAGGAACACATACAGGCATCTCCTTCAGCATCAAATCGATTCTAACACTACAAAACTTCTACATAATTCTGGGACCTATGTTATCTCTTTTCATATGCCTCTTCGTGAAACTCGACGCGCCACCCACCAGCCAGAAAATGCTTGGTGTGATTGCTTGGGTCTTCGCTTGGTGGGTGACGCAGGCCGTGCCACTTCCCGTCACCTCCATGTGTCCTCTGTTTCTGTTCCCAATTTTTGGGATAGCTTCAGCTGATAGCGTGGCGCACTCTTACATGGACGACGTCATCACCCTCGTTTTGGGAAGCTTCATTCTCGCTCTCGCCGTCGAACGCTACAACGTTCACCGGAGATTGGCCTTCAATGTGAGTCACTTCCTTTTTGTCTCTACTTTAGTTTCGTACAAAACCAGACTTTCCCTAACTTTTAAATTTTTGCAGTTATTTTTTTTTATTATAATTACAACTGAGTTTTCATGACAATTTTGTGAATAAGTAGTGGTGTATAATAATTTTCGGTGTTTACTCTAAAATTTATTCAGATTTAATTTATGTGTCTTGCAATTATTTTGGGGAGTCAATATCGTGACCACACATACTCTATTATTTGCTTTTGGAAATAATTGAAGTTGGACTTCTCTCTCAATCCAAGAGGATCGGAAGGCAATTTTGTATTGAATAATTCTATATTTTTTCTTACTAATATTTTTAGAATTTAATGATTACTTAATAAAATAATTTTATATTATTATTTAATCATAAATTATTATTGAGAATGACTTTTAAAATTATTATTGTTTCATATATTTTTCTAAAATTATTATTATAAAAATTAATAAATTAATTATATAATAATTTGTAATTGAATAATAATAAGTCATATTATAATTTTTTTCATATTTTTAATTATTAAATGGAACAAATATTTTTCTTTTGACTGAAAATGGAACACATATATTAATTACAAAATATTAAGTATATTTAATTTTTTTCATTTAATATTTATAAGGATTTATAAGAAGATGAATAAGAAAATATAAGAGGATTTAGTATTTTCTATTTGTGTCCCGTTAAAAATGTGTTATTATTAAAAACATATATTATTAGGTGTTGGGAAAGAGGCAATGTTTCCTATTTATGTTGTTTTATGGGGAAAAAAAAAAACAGCGTCGTACTAAGCCTGATATGATTTGTAAACGTGGCGTGGGACCTACAGGTAACACTGCTGTTTTGTGGCGACCCGGTGAATCCAGCGCTGTTACTGTTAGGGCTATGCGCGACAATATTCTTCGTGAGCATGTGGCTGCACAACGTGGCGACGGCGGTGATGATGATGCCGGTGGCGACGGGGATCGTGCAGAGGCTGCCGCCGGTGCACGAGCAGTCGGAGGCGGTGAACAAATTCTGCCGCGCGGTGATTCTCACGGTGGTCTACGCCACGCCCATAGGCGGAATAAGCACTCTAACGGGAACGGGTGTGAACTTGATAATAATCGGAATGTGGAAGAGCCTCTTCCCTGAGGCAAAGCCAATAAGCTTCAACACGTGGTTCTTCTACGGTTTCCCTGTGGCTGTTCTCATCCTCATTTGTTATTGGTGCATCATTTGCCTCCTCTATGTGCCCAAAGGTTCGGCTCGGGCTTTGTCTGCTTACTTGGATAGAGCTCACTTGAAGAGAGATCTCGAAGCTCTTGGTAACTTTCTCGTTTCAATCATTTTTATTTTTTTTAATAGTTAAATTCATGTTGAAAATCTGAGAAATTAATAAATTAATTTTTATAAAAAGAAAATTTCAATTTTAATTTTTATATATGAAAAAATATAATAAATTAATCCTACAAATATTTTATTGACAAATTATTCTAAAAAATATAATTTATTATCAAATAATTTTTAATATTATAACTTAATAATAAAATATTCTCATATATTTTATATTATATATTGAACTAAATTTATATTATTTATTTTTTTAATATCAAATTGTCACCCATCATTCTTTTTGAACGAATTTGACTATTTCCTTTTTCTTTCTGTTTAACCTTAATACAAATAGAATGAAAACACGTACATAAAAAGCCTTCCCAAGCTTCCGCCTTGTCTGTTTTTTTGTCGTATTGTCTTTTCTTACTTATATTTACATCTGCATCTTAATTAAACCTATCTGTCACGTAGGACGCTTGTCAACTTCAATCTAGTCATTTGCTCTAAAAATAAATAAATAAATATTGTAATTTAATATTTTAACAATAAATAAATGGAAAGATGTGGCATTTAATATCTTTGTTATTAGGAAGATTATTATTACTCTCATATTTTATGAGGTGGATAAGGCACGACATATCACCTTCAGTTATCCATGACCAAAATGGGAATGTCGGACTGTTAAGACTTATGACAGTATTTTTAAAACAATTAGGTTATTCGTTATCTTTAATATCATTACTGTTCTTTAAAAAATATCATTAGTGTATTTTTTAATAAAACTACATTTATCAATTTCTTAATCAAAATTTTCAATAAAAAAGGTAATATAATATAACCGTTTTTAAAAGTATTTCATTGTATGGAAGTGATTAATTAAATTTTTGCATATAAATAGTGAAAGCTAGAGAAAGTGAAAAAGAAAAAGATACGGACACACCAAAAGCAAGTAAAATTTAACACGTTAGGTTTTTTTTTTTTTTTTTCAACTTCAATATTTTTTTGCATAGTAGTCCAAAAGGAGTGATACTCGTGTCTGGCCTCGCGTGAAACGGGTCGGAAGGATAATGAGGGACATATTTGGAATGACGCATCCCATGGAAATTGCTCATTGCATCTTAAGTCTTAAAAATGCACATCATCGACATATCTCACATGTGACATGTCCTTCATATTATTTTATTTATAAATAATAAATAAACTAGAGTTTAATTTTAGTAATAAAAAATACTTCAAAAAGTTAAGACAGTTGCAATACTTTATTGATGTTTGCAGGTCCCATGGCTTTTGCCGAGAAGATGGTGTTGTCTGTGTTTGGGGTATGTATACCGAACTAACTAACACGTTTTAAATTCTTATACTTAACCATGAAAGAGCTTAATGTGTCTTCAAATATGGCATTAACTAAAGTGAAATGGTGAATTGAATGCAGTTGCTGATCATACTTTGGATGACAAGAAGAATAACAGATGACATTCCCGGATGGGGATCTTTATTCCATGGCCTTGTCGGAGATGGAAGCGTCAGTGTAAGTACAGTATATCTACTATAGAGGTTTTGTTTTTATTTATATATGGCTCATTAATTACACCAAGAATTGGAGTCTCCAAATATTATTGAAACAGAACCAAAATGAAGCCTTCTATGCAATGTAGGTTATGGTGGCTGTTTTATTGTTCATAATCCCAAACATGAAGCAAGAGGGGGAGAAGCTAATGAGCTGGAATGACTGCAAAAAGCTACCTTGGAACCTCATTTTGCTTCTAGGAGCTGGTTTTGCCATAGCCGATGGAGTACAATCTAGTGGCCTGGCAGATGTGTTATCAAGAGCCTTGGATTTCTTGGAAGATGCTCCATACTTGGCAATTGTTCCTGCTGTTAGTCTAATATGTAGTATTATCACTGAGTTCATCACCTCTAATGATGCTACTGCCACTCTTCTTGTCCCACTTCTTTATCACATAGCAAGAACTATTCATGTGCACCCTCTTCTTCTTATGGTCCCTGGAGGAATAGCAACCGAGTTTGCTTTCTGGCTTCCAACTTCTACACCATCAAATGTAGTTGGCTTTGCCACTGGACACATAGAAATTAAAGACATGCTCAAAGTTGGCGTGGCACTCAAGGTTGTTGGGATTGTTGTGTTATCTCTTCTCATGCCATCACTAGGTGAGTTGCCTACAATTAATCTCTGTTCTAGTAAACAAATGCTTTGAGAAAATAATTTGGTTAAAAGGTATTCTGACGTTTTAAGTTTTGTTGTTGTAGGAACTATTGTTTTTGGAGCACACAATGATACTCAATAAGGGACATTGACGAAGGAAAACTCTCGTTGGTTTGGAAATTGATTGATTTCTGCTCCAAATTGCAGAATCTTGTTTGTCTAGGAGGTAAATGAAAATTGAAATGTGCAGGACCTTCTGCTATATTTAGGAAATGAGGAATGCCCTGTGTAGATATCAACAGGGCAAAGGAGAAGGAGAGAAAGATCTCCATCTCTTTCTTTCTTGCTTTTATTGTATTTCTTTGTTAATTTG
Source organism: Glycine tomentella (assembly GCA_007407185.1). Taxonomy (NCBI): domain Eukaryota; kingdom Viridiplantae; phylum Streptophyta; class Magnoliopsida; order Fabales; family Fabaceae; genus Glycine; species Glycine tomentella. The sequence goes on along the minus strand of PYAF01003359.1, from coordinate 274,461 downwards.
TTTATAATTTTTTTACAGAATTATATTATATAGATATAATAATTAAGTATAGGATGAATTTCCAGCTGTTGTAAAATTTTAAACCAGTAATAGATGAATGGAATTCATTTTTTTTATTGTGTAAAATGCATTTTGTTGATCCGGAGGTGTTGGAGTTCCTATTAATCTCCTTTCCTTTACATTTCGATCCTTATAAATTATTTTTTTGTACATTTTAACCCTCAAGATAAAAAGCTAATTCCTAACCAGCTAATGTATGTTCGGGGATATGATTCCAAGCAACAAAGATCTGCTCTATATGTAGGGTAAAAATATTTCAGATCATTTGATAGGTCCTGTGGCTGAGCTTATATTAGGTCTAAGTTAAACTTTTTTTTTTTTTTTTTTATAAATAAACTAAGTAAAGATTTTTATTGAAGTTTATTTAATTAGTTAAAAAATATATTTTAGGTCATTTAAAAAGTTTTTAAAACTTAATAGGCCAATCTATTAAAATAAATATTTATTGTTGCTGTTATTATTATTATTATTATGATTATTGTTATTGTATTAAAATCGTTATTATTATCTTTTTAAATATTAAGTATATTCTTACATAAAGAGTAAAGCTTATAAGTTTGTTGAAAAATAAATTTATATCTTATTTTAAATTATTATTGTAAAATAAATTTACATGGTGAAAATTTTAAAACACACAAAAAGATTAAACATGCAACCTTCATTATTGAAGTTGAACATATAATTGTTTTATAGAGGAAAAGTCATCAATTATTATATTTATAATTTTTTTCACCAATTTTTTTCTCAATATAAATAATCATGTAATCAATGGAAAAATCATCTACTATCTTGTTACTTAACCTTATGTTTTATAATTTTCATCACTGAAAAGGTACATTCTATGGTTCTTAACATAAGAAAAGTTAAAATAACACGCAACAATTTATCAATCAAAGGATAAAAAAGGTACATTCCATGGTTCTTAACATATGTTCTTTAGCACACACAAAAAAAGTTCATATGGAAAATTATTGTCATTAAACGGATTTTGGAGACAATTTGTGGACTAATTTTATGAATAAAAATTAAAGAATTAATATATATATATATATATATATATATTTAAATTTTTTAATAGACTAATATAGTAAAAAAATTTAAAGTTCTCCTATATAACATTTCATTTTTGATTGACTAAATAGAAACCAATCAGGTCAGATTAACTAAGGAATTTAACTCGATCAATTAATTAAATATGATGTTATCAATCTCTTGTATTTGTTTTTAATTTGTGTGGATAAAATAAAAAAATGTCTGACTAATTTAATTAATATAATTTTTCACTCTTTATATATCATTTCAGATTTGCAAAATGTGATTATAATCAAACAGAAATGCTTGACTCTTTAACCAAGTAGTACTAATAGGCATTGCTGTGAAACTAATTTCTGAAAATACAAGAAATGCAACAATTGGCTCGTCCAATATTTAATTTATGATCCTCTATATATCTATAAATTTAGTACGACTTACAATTCTTGGTTGGTTTATTATTTTGAACACTAAATGAAAAACCATCAATACATATATACAACATATGTTTCATCCAAATGAAGATTAAAAAGTAACAGAATTTTTGTAATTAAAATAAAAATTAAGGATGAGCAGTAGGACAGCCACTCATAATAAGGGAATTGGGTTCTCTCCTCTCCATTTACTGGACCAATCCACTGAATCCAGTAATGGAGAGATAATGCACCCATAATAAGTTGCACAAACACTAAAAAACGTGTAGTAATGATACATATTGACTTTAAAGCTCAACGAAATAGTAGTAATTAACAAAATAGCCACATGAAAAGCACCCAAACCGGATTGTATTTGCATCAAAGACCGTAATGGTGAAACTAATCTCATTTTCATCCAATTAATTATAATAATGAAAGGATGCAAATTTGCCAACTAATTCTGAAAAACTTCAAGAATAAAATCCCCCACGCATATATAAGATGTGTTCGTATCTCACAAAAAAATAAAAATAAAAGAAAAACTTTCTCGTGGTGCTCATTATCTGACACTGTTTTTCGTTCTCTCCAAGATGATGGGAGGACACAGTACGACACCTACTTCCGATGAACGCAAAACACCACTTATCCCAGTTCACGATCCAGTTGAAGGAACACACAGCCTGTAACCGGTTTGTCTGGAAATATGGGTACCCATATTTGTCCACCTCGACGAACATTTGGTGACATTGTGGGTCGTCCCACTTCTATTTGTCTAGATGTTATCCAAGCTGGCGACTCCTTCAGCATGAAATCAATTCTAACACTACAAAACTTCTACGTGATTCTGGGACATTTGTTGTCATTTTTTATCTTTCTCTTCGTGAAGCTCGATGCTCCACCCACCAGCCAGAAAATGCTTGGTGTGATTGCTTGGGTTTTCACATGGTGGATCACTCAGGCCGTGCCACTTCCTATTAACTACATGAGGGAAAGCCAATAAGCTTCAACACGTGGCTCTTCTTTGGTTTCCCCGTCGCTCTTCTCATTCTCATTTGTTTTTGGTGCATCATTTGCCTCCTCTATGTACCTAAAGCCACTGCTCGGGCTTTGTCTTCTTACTTGGGTAAAGCTCGCTTGAGGAGGGACCTCGAAGCTCTTGGTAAGTTTCTCACTTCGACATGTACACTACTTCAAAAAGGCAGTGCCATTTTTTTACGGGCAAAGATCAAAGATGGAATATATTACTGAAAGGTACAGGGGTACCCGAATCCATATACAACCAAGAAATAAAAGCCAAAAACAGGAAGGTCAGCATCAACTCTTTTAAGATTTTTTTCATTTTTTTTAATAATAAATTTCATTTTGAGATCTTATAAATAAAAAAAAAGAATTGAAAAAAAAAAGAAAAATTATTCTTTTTTGAATGTGCAGATATTAAGGGATCTTCTATAAGAATTCATCCTTTATGTTGGAGATCTCTTCAACTCTTTTATTAGAAGATCTAATAAAAATCAGATCTTAAGCTTAAGATTCTTATTCAACATATTCTTCTGATTACATATTCCCGAATGTTACTATAAATAAAAAAAACTAACCAAGGCTATATATACAAATAAAACGTCCAGCTACAGCGCAAAAATAAACCAAGCCATATGTCTTTAAGGTTTCAACTTCCAACCCTCATAAAATTGACAATTGATCCATAAATTGAAAAGCCAACTTTAAGGAATGGTAGTACCATGAATAAATATCATATTTATTGTGAGTTTGTGACCAATCACCCACCAAATACGTTAACCACCACCACCGTAACTCACGGCCCACATCATCTTATATATTTACTTCTGTCTCTAATATAATTTAAGAAAAAAACACACTAACTAAAAAGAGTTAATTAATCACATTGTATCAATTTTAATTAAAAGTATTTTTTCTCAACTTATCATTAATTGTATTAAAAATAAGAAAGAATCATTAAAATTAGTACATCAATTAAATGAAAATATTTTAGAGATAATAATATTAAATAAAATAAAATTAATTAAATTTTTTTTATAGTTAAGATAAATAAAAAAATGTTTTTTTTTAAATATTTGAGATAGGAGGAAAGTTATTACCAAAATTCAATAATGGTAGACTCCTGCCGCACCGCCAATGGCCTTCCATAGCTCAGTTGGCCATGCTTCCATGTTTTCTGATTCTTAGTAGTATTCTCTTTTTGTCTGACTTACATTTACTTCTGCATCTTCGTTACACAAGTTCTTTTGCTGCTTTGCAAACTTTATGCTAGCCTGCTACGTAGGAATCCAACTGCCAATCTGTAATTAAGCAGGTATTTAATACACGGAGTTAACTAAGAATAGGATAACATCATAATAAGCTCTTTGTATGACAATAGTATCATTTTATCCTAATTGTACAATATTTTTTGACAAATAATTTCTGTTATGGTTTTAGCTTTTAGAACATGATTTCTTTTTAAATTAGAAAAATTATATAATTTATAGTTTTAATCAACTAAAAAAATTGACATATGCTTCAAAACAAGTTAAATTTGTTCACTTATTTTATGATTGTTTGCAGATCCCATGGCTTTTGCTGAGAAAATGGCATTGTCCATGTTTGGGGTATGTTTTGCCTATATAGTTTTAAATTTTTATATCTAATCATGGAGGAACTCAATTGAAGCAAAATAGTAAATGCAGTTGCTGATCATACTATGGATGACAAGAAGAATCACAGATGACATTCCTGGATGGGGAGTTTTATTCCAAGGCCTTGTTGGTGTTGGAAGTGTCAGTGTAAGTATTGTGTTTACTTTAGAGGGTTTATTTAGTTACATATGACTTGTTACACCAAAAATTAGAGCCTCCAAATATTATTGAAACAGAACCAAAATGAAGCCTACTATACAATGTAGGTAATGGTGGCTGTTTTATTGTTCATAATCCCAAACATGAAGCAAGAGGGGGAGAAGCTAATGAGCTGGAATGACTGCAAAAAGCTACCTTGGAACCTCATTTTGCTTCTAGGAGCTGGTTTTGCCATAGCCGATGGAGTACAATCTAGTGGCCTGGCAGATGTGTTATCAAGAGCCTTGGATTTCTTGGAAGATGCTCCATACTTGGCAATTGTTCCTGCTGTTAGTCTAATATGTAGTATTATCACTGAGTTCATCACCTCTAATGATGCTACTGCCACCCTTCTTGTCCCACTTCTTTATCACATAGCAAGAACTATTCATTTGCACCCTCTTCTTCTTATGGTCCCTGGAGGAATAGCAACCGAGTTTGCTTTCTGGCTTCCAACTTCTACACCATCAAATGTAGTTGGCTTTGCCACTAGACACATAGAAATTAAAGACATGCTCAAAGTTGGCGAGCCACTCAAGGCTGTTGGGATTGTTGTGTTATCTCTTCTCATGCCATCACTAGGTGAGTTGCCTACAATTAATCTCTGTTCTAGTAAACAAATGCTTTGAGAAAATAATTTGGTTGAAGGGTATCCTAACGTTTTAGTTTTGTTGTTGTAGGAACTGTCGTTTTTGGAACAAACAATGATACTTAATAAGGGAGATTGACGAAGGAAAACTCTTGGTCGCCAGGAAACTGATTTTTTCTCCAAAGAAAAAAACTATTTGGTTCGAATTAGATTTGGTATTTTAGCAAGAATGTTCTTATTTCTGTCATAAATCTATTTATATATAGATTATTAATTCTTAATTAATATTTATTTAAAAGAAGATCATTTTCCTTTATTTAAATTTCTGTGTGTTTCATGTCTTGTGCTATTTTACTGAATAGCAGTGCTGTCAATTTCTCCAAATTCCACTTTATAATTTTTGGGTGGGTTGGATAGTTATCCTATATATGTTAGTGTTATAAAGAATAATTTTAGAAGTAGAAAATGGATGTATTTGGTAAAACTAATTTATAAGTTAACTAAATTGATAACCTAGCTTAATCTTAATAAGATAATTGATTAAAAATTTATAAACTAACAGCAAAAGGTTCACTAGTACAAAATAGACTTTTGACATCAGTTAAAAAATACTTTTAATATCAGTTGCAGGGTCAATGTTGCAATTGATGATGTTAAAAGTGTGGTACTTTTAACATCGGTTAAACAATCAATGTTAAAAATAGATATAACGTAAGGTGTATTCATAACCGATGTTACATTACTTAAACTTATAAATTCAGATCATATTTTAATTGATGTTACATGTGTTACTTGTCAAAAGATTTTACCTCTACGTACATTTAATATCGGTTAAGGTTATAAACTGTGCTAAATTATTTTTTAAATGATTGGTCTGTTTTACAAACAAATCAAACATTTAGACAAAAAGAAAAATAAACCACATATGAACAACCAGATGGGACACTTTATTCAAAAAAAAATTATTCTATATTTTTTATTCTATTATACTGAATAGAATTACATAAATTATCAACAAAAAAATTTAGTTATTTTTATGAGTTTAATATGTTGATAAATATGCGGGACTAGAAATTCATTTCGAGTATAAATCAACATTATATAATACTAAATAACCAAGTCTAAATCCACTTTATACATTGTTAATCAAGTCTAAATTCACTTCATATAATACTAATCAACTATTTATCCAATTCTAAACATAATGATGTAACATGTTGCTATTTTCCAACAAGAATTGTGCCCAATCATGGCGAATTTCATGCAATTGCTCTTCATTCAATGGTTCATAAGTGTGCCAAATGCCCACAAGTTTACACAACATAAGATTAGCATCAATTACAAAAATCATAATTAATTTAACTTGTTGATAGAGTTTTATTACTGTTTCCAAATTTGTGACAATATTTGAATGTAAAATTTAAATATAATGAGTTTTTATTATTAAAACTAATAAAAGTTACAATTGATTGAATCTTGGAATTTTAAACAACTCACTTTTGGGTGACTAAATTCAAGTTTCCTTTTACTTTATGAGTGCTTACGCTCCAATGTATGATATAGGCCTACAACTCTGTTTAAAAAAAATTGAATAGAAAATATGATTCAAACATATAACACAAACTAGAAAGCAAATGTGTTACAAAGAGGCGTACGATTCTATTAGCTTCTTTCTGTCTTTGTTTAGCTTCTTCTTCAATGAACACAAGCAGACAACAATATTCTCTGTAGGACAAATAACCAACAATTTCTAATGGGAACTGCATTGAAGAACAATTAGTGACAATGCACACATATAATTTAAAACCAACTGTAAACTTCTACTTATTCAAACAAGTAAGGTGCTGGGTGACATCGTTTTCTTGATTCATGCATCCATTTCCCTATGTAACATTGAACTTCTTTCTTATTCCATCTTCTGAATGGACCATGGGTCAAGAAATCCATAAACATTTGCATTCTCCTTGGATGGACACAAGCGATGAAGATAATTGAAAATTTGACACACTAGTTATTAATTATAAGACTTAGATACTTAAATAGTCAATTGATTAACAAATAAAATATACTTACACAATCCATTCCATAACTGTATAACATAAATGTTAAGCATCAAATCAGAATGAGGAAGAAAACCAAAAAGTGTTGCCTCAAAACAAGAAAGAAACGAAAAGGTAAGAGAAATGAAATGAATATGGAAGTGAGAGGTGTTTTAATGGGTGAAAAAGGAAGAAAAATATATTTAAGTTAAATTATTTTGAAAAAAAGGAACACATTTAGCAAATTTGATAAATGTATTTAGTAATTGCCTTTTCTTTTATTTGTAGGTACTAATTATGCTACTTAAATCCAATCTGTAATAGATTTTGCATGTGGTATAATATTCTTTTACCCGTAACTAAGATATACATACCATCAAGCATATAAATTAACTGATACATAGTTGTTTTAGTTTATATAAAAGTCTTAAATATGTAAATATATAACTTCATTAAATAATTAAATAAATAATTTTGTTTCTTCAAAAAATCTTATTCAGTTCAAACAAAATTATTTTTAACAACGAATATAATGAAGAACATAATCGTTTATAAAAATATA
>PYAF01003359.1:245190-266811 GCA_007407185.1 Glycine tomentella | reverse complement strand
CAACGAATATAATGAAGAACATAATCGTTTATAAAAATATAATAATAATCAAGATATGCATAAAAATGATTAATAATTAATAATTATACTAATGATTTGAAATACTTGTTTTTTCGTAATTACTAATTAACATTATTTTTCTGTTTGAAAAAAAAAACATTATTGTAAATTACGTATCAAGACAAATTCATAGAGTATAGGAGAAAGATTATTTGTCATAAAATATTAAAAATCATCTCATAGTTAAATATCATCTATACTTGCGCAAATTAACAGTATTAGATTTTTACTATATAAAAATTAAGATGGAATTAATTACATTAAAAAATAAAAAAAATGCCGGTATAAATATTTTTTTATAATTGAATTTATGATTTACTCATTTACTCATTGTGCCTTGTATTAGTGGATTTGAGAGTCATTATCACCAAATAATTCCAACCAACGTTTGTGATAAGTTATAGGGAGGAAGGTGGAATTGGATGCCTTCATTTGTGGGCCGTAGCACATAGATCAATTCCAAATTTAGTCCATATCACATTATTTATTTATTATGATAAAATCGTCCATATCTATGATTTCTTTCATTAGCACATGGTCGCGGCCATGCGTATCCATGGGCTTCCATATCACATCCCTTCCTTTCTCGCCCGACTAATCAAATCACACGACATTTTTAATTTTATGGGTATTTTTTAAAATATATTTTCCTAAAATTAAAGAAAAAAGGACATTTTATTATTTTTATTATACTAAAAAACAATTTTTGTAGGACTAAAGAGGACGATATTTTCTTACTCCGAAAGCTAACCAACTATTAGATTTATCCCCAGGTGTTTATATATTTCTTAAAAAAATTTATATATTATAAGACAAAAAAAATAAGTATTCAATTTTAATAAATTATCTATAAAATATATATTATCAATTAATCAGATATTATTTCAAATATAAATTATCACTAGACTCACTTATTTTTATGATAATTAGAGATTAATGTGTATTTTTGTATGAATCTTATTGACTAATATCTTTAGAGTATTTTTAATAGATGTTTTTACAACTTGATCTTCCATATAAAATTTGATCTTGCTAACATTTGTTTTAGGAACAAGAAGGTTGATCTCCATGGTGGAGATCTATTCTTGTATAAGAACAAACAAAATTTGCACGTGTTTTCAAAAAAATATATTTTAGTATTTCTCTCCAAAAAAAAGTGTAAATAAATATCAAATCAATTGTGAGACTTAAAAAAAATATTTTAAGATCATAAAATTTGATTTTTTTTATTGGAACAAAAATTTGGAAAGATTTACAAAGTGATGTAGCATTGTGTGATTTATTAAAAAGTTGATTAAGATCACATAGCTTAGCATGATATTCTATTAGAGATACTACATTGATTAAGAATTAAAAGAGAAAAATATATAATGTGAAAATCATAAGAAAGTACAAAAAGATCATAAATAATATAATTTTTTGTCTTTGAATAAATATATTTTTACTTTAAATTTTTTGACCAATATCCTAAGAAACTAGTTAATAATAAATTTTTTATTAATAAATTGTAATTGGCTTTGTTTTTTTTTTTTTTTGAGAGAGAAATTAGCTTTGATTCCTTAACACTATAGTAGTTTATCTATATAATAAAAGAAGGTTGTGCTGGGACAAGTGTCACTCTCTTGATAAAAGTCAAAACTTACTAATCACCCCTTTTCGATAAGTACACTTTAATCTTTCCAAATTGAAACGTTCTAATTACACTCAGTCCCTCAATTTTACTTGCTAATTGAACCCCCTTTTTGATAAGTGCATTCATGGCCCGATGCTCCAACTGCTATTAATCTGTATGTGTATAATTATGGTCACCAGCATTAGGCATTTCATGGCCCGATACTCCAACAACTGCAGCAAATGCTGCCCTAAGTTTTTATTTATTTATGTATTTCACTTTCTTCCACCTTCAATTTTTTTGTGCGAAGAATTTTAATTAATTATTTGCGCTTTGTGAAAAAGAATAACAAGATAAGACCATTAAGAGATTTTTGGTTAGAAGCATTGTTGAATAGAATGCAATTAGAGATTTTCAAGAAGCCCGTGTCTATGAACTTAATTTTTAATTTGTTATTTATTTTAGGGAAATTCACATCTGTTTAAGTTGTTTATTTGAGTTTTTTTTTTATGTGCAAAATATGCATTTTATCATTCAATAATGATGTTTTTCAAATTATTAAGATACTTATGTTATATGAAAGATATACCTTTTTTAAACTACTTTTAATTTCGTTTCCTTTTTACTTATACTCAAAAATGCATTATACTCTGTCAATTTCTCTCAACTTTGTTTATAACTTTTTCTAATTAATTTTTACAAAAATGATGATATTTTGATTTTATAAACTTATGAACTAAATAAACAAAATTATTTTATAAAATATATTATATATTTTAATGTTATAATTTTTATTTACTATGTTCTATTCCGTTATATTTAAATATATACGATTATATTATACATTTAATTTTACAAATTTTATGCCCGAGGACTTTACTAGTTAACTTTTATAAGTTTTTATAAGCGGGGACAGGAACGCGTGTTTCACCCGCAATATGTAGGAACTGGGAGGGTAAAGATACGCTAGCGCTAGCCCACACGAGAAAGTTCAGGAAAAGCCCGTTAACCGCGTTTTTCCACTGCTATAAATAGCAGCAAGAAGAAAGCCACCCCATCCCCAAGAAAATTATCCAACGTTTGTTTGACAATGAGACATCACTTCCTCCTTCTCCTCTCCCTCGTGTTGGTCTCCTACGCTGCCCGGTCGGAATCAGCGCTGGGCGGCTGGAGCCCCATCAAGGACGTAAACGACAGCCACGTGACGGAGATCGCGAACTACGCGGTGAGCGAGTACGACAAGCGTTCTGGGGCGAAGCTGACGATGGTGAAGGTCGTCAAGGGCGAGACTCAGGTCGTTTCCGGCACCAACTACCGCCTCGTCCTCAAAGCCAAGGATGGATCCGCCACGGCCAGTTACGAAGCCATCGTTTTGGAGAAGCCTTGGATCAAGTTCAGGAATCTCACTTCCTTCAAACCCCTTCATCAGTCTTAGATCCATACTTTTCTTCCCTTTCTCTCTTATCAACTACCCATTATTATATCTCATCATTCTCATCTGTTAGTTATTCTCTTTTTCTCAATAAAGTTGGGCTCATGTGCTTATGAAGCTCTAATTGTATGTTGGATTATGGATTCGTCTATTCTCTCGCTCTCGGCCTTTTCTGGATATTTTGTTTCTGGTTTCTGCTTTTCATCTTTTCTGTGGGCGATTCGACTTACAATTTTAATGTCTAAGTGTGTATTTTGTTACACGTATCAATTTGAAATAGTAATTTAATGATTTTGTACCTGTAAATAAATATGTTACTCCTCTTTTTTTTAAAATTGTCGTCTTAATTTAAATTGAGATAACCAAGTAAATTATTAATTTTTATTTTATTTTAAGTGATTTTGTTAATATATTTTCTATTATATTCCTTTTAAATGATTTGTTTGCACAAAATTCTTCAAATTAACTATCATAAATTTATTCTCTCACATTTAAAGTTTGCACTAACAATTAACAAGTTCTCTTGTTGGAATACAAAACGTTTTGTGAGATACAAAGTATCGAAAATTCTCTCAATGCAACAATTCACGTTCTTTTGGTCAATAGGTAAGAAGTATATTCTTGAATTTTTTAATTATTTATTATCTAATTTTATGAAAATATATAAAATAATTAAAGGATAAAGGATATAATTGAGAAAAAAATTGCCTTGAAATCTGAAAATTACAGATAAAAACAAAACAAAAATTTAAAAAATGCGACACACTTAAAAAGAAACGAAGGAAGTAGTTGTTAATTTTTTTTGTTAAAAAGATTAATAATGGATTCATCTCTTCCCTCCATTCAATCCTTAAACTTCCCAAGTCTCTCAATCTTCCTTCGACTATTAAATTTTCAACCAATAAATCAACCTTATAACCTTAAAATATTAATTAATGTGATTTTATTTAAATTCTACCCCTTTGTTCTCAAATATAAGGAAAAATATTTTTTTAGTTTCAAATATAAAGTTTATTAACTTATTTAATGCTACTATTTTTAAGACATCTTTCATTTAATTCATGTTTTAGTTTCAATAGCTCGTATTTATTTCTTATTATAAGTTTCAAGAAAGGATAAGTTGGAAAAATGATTTTTAATTGAGATTGATACAAGTGATTAGTTAAATTTTTAATTAGAGTAAATAATTTCCTTTATACTTGAAACAGGAGGGAGTATATATATTAAGTAGCTTTTATATTAAATAAAAATTAATTTTTTAACTTATTTTTATAATAAAAATATAAATTATGTTATTTTAAAATTAATTTTAAATAAAAATTATTTTATAAAAATTATTTTCATTCCAATTTAATTTTACAAACTTTTATACAAGTATAATTTCACTTCTTTGAAACCATGGAAGAGAAAAAGCAGCAAGGTTGTGTGGAACGGGGTCAAAGGCTATGCTCAAGGTTTTAAATGACTGGAGTCTTTAGTAATATTGTGACTGGGGTTGGGTAGTGAATTAGTGATTGTTGAACAACTTGTGTAAAAATTATGAAGAAATATGGGAATGTGATGTGAAATTTTTCTAAATCATGATATTACTGTATAGTAGTATATAATTTAAAATTTTGATGATGCTTGCTAGTTGTTTGAGAAATGAATTATTAGAGTCTGATCTTTTCGCCTCTTGTTTGTTTGCAGCTTGTTGTTTTGGATATGGAACTGTTTAGGGCTGTTTCCATTTAAATCTTTGCGAACATCTTTCTTTGCCGTGTAGTGTAGTCTTCAATTCATGATAGTATATTAAATTATGGTTGCACAAATGTCCGAATTTCTAAAATATTTTGTCGGGGGTTGATTTTAAAAAATTAAAATTAGAGTGGTAATTTTATATTTCTGATATAACAAATATTTTATTAATATTTTTTATGTCTATATTCCTTTAATTCTTTGAAATTATTAAGTTGACACGCCTCAAACTTTACATTAACTTATTTTAATTGTTTGAAAAACATTGTATGATATAAACCAACGAAGAAAAATGTTGTAAACGTTAAAAAAAGTAGATGAGTTATGTGCCCTTTCAAAAAACTTTTAAAGTGTGAGTATAATTTACTCTAAAAAAATCATGTAAGTAAAGTCTACCAAAATATATTATTTATACTTCATGATTAGAAAAAGAGAGAGAATTGTTTCTCTCTCTTTTATATTAAAAGGTAAGATACGAAGATAATATAAAATTCTTACTAATCAATCTATTGATGTATCATATCTAGTTTCGCGACAAATGTATATATTATCTTAGTATTTTAAGTTAGATGACGTTGAATTGCTTAATTGATAAGTTGTTAAAATATGCGCTAAAGGAGAAAATTTCAAATACTTTACCGTAAGTTTGATGGTGATCGTTTTCATAGCATTCTTTTATATTATTTTTACGACCATCAAGGAGGAGAGAGAATTTTAAACGATTTTTTTTTTCTTTTTCTTACCATAAAATGTAATGTGCGAGGAAGGAAAAAAAAACAGGTAGGAAAAATAATATTTTTTGAGTTATATATTTTAACCATAGATTTAAAAACCACTTGATTTGACATAAATAGTCATCTTTTTAACCAAAAAAAGATGTACGTAGATTAATTTTCTGTTTATCAAAACCCCAAATATGAAGAAAACTTAGCATAAGATCGATCTTATTATCTTATAAGCAAAGTTTGCATTCATTTCTATAGAGTGGATAAATATATGTCCTTTATAATTGTCGTTTTGAACCTTATCTTCGACTAAAAACACTTTTCTTCCTTTAAAAGACGCGTTTGTGACTCTTAAAAGTCATTTAGCATTAAATTGGGTCCATATTTGTGCAAAGTGCAAACCCGTCCTCATATGTTACTGTATTTAGTTAGCCTTGGGTAGTAGGACTTAACATAAAAGCTAATTGGCTAATACCATAAACATGTGAATGTCATAAATACCGGAAACTTGTGAATGGGAAGCTGGAAAGAACCTTATGGGCTTAATCCAAAAAAAAGAAACTTATAGGCCTTGGGTAATGGGTAGTGCATATGTGATCTCCAACTTATGTTAATTATTTTTTTTATATAAAAACTTATGTTAATTACGGAACATATAATATTGTTAAAACTTAATTTTACTTTTAATCCTTAAAGTCTGCGATTGTGCGGATTCAGCCAATTAAATTAATTTTTAATTATTTATCATAATTATCTATCATACTTCACACATCACCATTCTTTTCACAGGTGGTGGTGGCATGTGATTTACGAATATATGAATTTGTTTTTTTTTTTTTTTACACTTTAATTAGTTATGTTTTTGCTAAATGGGAGTGTTTTTAGTTTTGCTGAAACTGGAGCGGTTAAATTAAAATTCGTAGACATGAATTATGAAAGCAGGGTTGTTTTTTCTGGTGTTAGTGTTAGCTCATCCTTTTGTATCCATGCTTGCTCAGTGTGGATTTTCATTTTATCTTCTCCTCCATAATTTTCCAACAAAATCTCAAACATAAATAAATTAAAAAATAAAATTTTTATTTACAAATAATAAAAATATCGGGATTCATCTTGTTCTTATTTTGCCCCCTTTTTCTTCTGCTCTCCCGAATCAGAATCCCTAATCGGTGTTTGGGATTTCAGAGAAAGAAATTTAAACAGATGAAGGGTCTCTTCAAGTCTAAGCCTCGCACTCCTGCAGATGTAGTGCGCCAGACCAGAGATCTTCTGCTTTTTGTTGATCGCAGCCCCGAAACCCGCGAAAGCAAACGTGAAGAGAAGGTTCATCTCGTTTCATTATCTTTAGATCTCAAATTTTAAATTTTTATGCTTTTGTTTTTATCTTCGTGAATCTGATCTAAACTAACACTCTGCAATTGTGCTTGCTCGCTGATAAATAAATAAATAAAAATAAAGCTCTTTATTGGATTCCCAATGCTTAATAACATCATTACATCACCGTTGAGCGGAACCTTAGAGCCTTGATTGGTGAATCAAAATAACCACTGTGCTGTTGATGATGTTCTTTAACTTGATAATTGCTACTGTTGTCTTATTAGTTCAGTTTAGAGCATAATATGATTAACTACTGTAGTAGGTGGTGATTTGTTTTACATAATTTCAATTGTTGGTGGTTGATGCTCGCGTTTTAGTATTCCAATTTTTGTTCATTTGTTTGGCTTTGCGAGGCGGAGCTTAGTGGTAAGTATAATTGAGCTTGACATGCCATCATCAGGCATTATACGAGCAGTAGTAGAGTTTGTGTGAGCAAAAATGAACTGCTGGAATTATTTTGCTTGGTTATTTTTTTTTTATGGATCTTGGCTTCATGTGCTGGCAAAGTCTCCCGCCCCGTTCTTATTTGATGTTCATGTGGTCCATCTAACAGCAGATGTCCGAGCTATTTAAAAATATTAGGGAGCTAAAGTCAATCCTGTATGGAAATAGTGAATCTGAACCAGTCTCGGAAGCTTGTGTGCAGTTGACTCAGGAGTTCTTTAAGGAGGACACATTGCGACTGCTTATCAAATGTCTTCCAAAATTGAATTTGGAGGTAGTAAAGAAATTTACGATAGACCTCCTGATAATTGCAGTCAATAAATATGTTGTGCTTACCTGTTTGATGCTGTTAGATACCCTTTGTAAGATGGGTATGCTTATTAAGAAATAAGAATCTGGGTGATCAGTGGAATCACATGTTTATTTTGATGCTGTACTGCGATTGTATACTATTTGGTAACCTGGAGACTATGGGCTTTGCAGGCCAGAAAAGATGCCACTCAAGTTGTTGCAAATTTACAAAGGCAACAGGTTCAGTTTAAGTTGATTGCATCTGATTACCTGGAGAAAAATATGGATCTTATGGATATTTTGATAGTTGGGTAAGAAAACATTGGATGACACTTTTGATTTCTGGATTCTTCTTCTAGTAAGCTTTGCAATCAGTATGGTGGACACTTCTGCTTGATCAAATGAATGGAAATCAATTTTTTTACCAACCTTGAAAATTTAATATCTCCATCAATTAGACTTGGCAATGTCATGTCCCTGATCGCTGATTTTTTGTGATTTTTAAATTTAGTTTTGTCTTGTGTATGTCTTGTTCATATCTTGCGATGCCCATGTTATTTCTTATGTTTCGCATTGTGGTTGTCATTAAATTACGCTTACCCTTATAGACTCTAATTCTAGTGTGCAAATGACTAACAACTGTTGCCTTTCAGCTATGAAAACCAAGATATGGCTTTACACTATGGTGCGATGCTGAGGGAGTGCATAAGACACCAGATTGTTGCAAAGTAAGGAAAAAGAATGTGATAATTCATTGTGTTATGTGTATTATCAAGCTCAAAGCTATTAATGGTTGATGACTTCTAGAAACTGTCAGGGTTGTAATCTCTGTTAGAATAGTATTGCATTTTCTAGTCATATACTGGCACTTTTGGTTCCTATACTTTTCATTTTAAGTGCAATTCTAGATGCCAAATGTGGATGGTGCTGTGTAGCCGTGTAGGAAGCTCGTATAAAGAACTGAACACTAGAATTAGAAAAGGGAAAATGGTCTAGGTCTTATAATTTTTTTCCCCATCATAACTATTGTGTTGCTGTAATTCTTCATGGTCTTGTATCAGATATGTGCTGAACTCACCTCGTATGAAGAAGTTTTTTGACTATATCCAACTTCCAAATTTTGACATTGCTGCGGATGCTGCAGCAACTTTTAAGGTGGGTTTTCTGTGAAAGAACTCGTGATCACAGTTTCCTTATTTTGTGCCGTGCACATTTTTGCAGCAGAGTCAATGCTATATGGTGTTGTGTTGTTTCAGGAGCTCTTGACAAGACATAAATCTACTGTAGCTGAATTCCTTTCCAAGAATTATGAATGGGTAGGTTCCCCTTCAACCCCAGTTTAAAGTAGCATATAATTTTAATTTATACACTTGTGTACCGCCTTTTTCTTTTTCTAACATTCTATTGCTAAATAATATGCATGGGTGACATATTTGATTGATGAAGGTTCTCATATAAGGGTTTATAGTTTGTTGCTATATGGGCATGACATTGATTTTTTATTTTAGTTTTATAGAGTTTTGACGGGCAATGCTTTTGGTATAAATTGTAATCTGACAAACAATTTTAGAACCTCTAGTTCTGACTACTATTTTAATTTTTATTCTTTTCATTCATATGGCATGGTCCTAATAGATCTATATTTTTTGTTTCTCTGCTTCTAAACATTGACTTCTGTACAGATTAAAATACGCACTTCTGGAAAATTATTCTGCATGCATGGTGGATGAACATATTTTCTATCAAATAGCCATATTTGATTTTGTGGTTATTAACTTTCTTATTTTTTTATATGATTGCTAACCAGACAAGCATGTTCCTTCACTATATTTAGCGTTTTTTTTTTTTTTTTTAAATACTACATTTTTAAGATTTGTTTTAACATTATATTAATGTTTTATTTGTACCTGGTTTATTCAAGTAGTTACATGTCAATTTCTTATCAACTACTAACTTTGTTGTTGCTGCTTTCAGTTTTTTGCAGAATATAACACTAAGCTGTTGGAATCTTCCAATTATATTACAAGGCGCCAAGCTGTCAAGGTTCTATATAATTTTTTTGGTCTATCCATATAAATTTTACTTTGACCTCAACTATAACTTGCTAATTTGTAAGAACATTGAATGAAGCAGGCGGCTGATGTTAGGGAATTAGAAATTTCCCTGTTGAAAACTTAAATTTGGGTCTGAGAAGCCTTGTATTGTTTGTGTATACATTTGTAGTTCATTTGACCTATGAATGTTCCTGAATTTTTTATTTTAAAAAATCACATCTAGTCAACAGTTACATTGCTAGTGGATTTCCTTTGTTTTTCCCCCCAAGAATTTTGGATTTTTGGTTTTTGCTGCCTGCTGTTTAATTAATGTTAGTTTCATGTTGAATTGATGCATATATGATTGCTGAGTTGATTTCTTTCTCTTTAACAGTTGTTGGGAGATATATTACTTGATCGTTCAAATTCAGCTGTAATGACACGATATGTGAGCTCAAGAGACAACTTGAGGATTTTAATGAATCTTCTTAGAGTATGTCTTATTACTTACCTTCTTGCCTTGCTTGTGTGCTGCCTGTCTTCCAATCCTTATGTCTCCTTGTTATATTATTCCTATCTTCTATTATTTTGCTGTTTTTAGCTAGTGCAAGTGCATCAGTTCCATCAAAATATATAGCCCTTCACACCGCTGCTATTGTTGCCGTTTGTCTAAGCATCAATATTAGAAATTTAGAATACTGAACACCAATGTTCAAATTGAGTTTCTGAGAGAAAATTAAGAAATTGGGTATGTGTTTAAAGTGGCATTTAATGGGTCGGTGTTGATTTCTTTCTGCAGGAGTCAAGCAAGAGCATACAGATTGAAGCATTTCATGTTTTCAAGGTACTATAATAATATTATAGCACACATTTGGAAGTGACTGCTCTTAATCATGCGTTTATTGATGATTTCTTGTCATAACAGCTATTTGCTGCCAACCAACATAAGCCAGCTGATATTGTCAGTATATTTGTTGCGAACAAAAGTAAGATGCTGAGACTATTGGAAGACTTCAAAATTGATAAAGGTAAGTGATGTCATCTCTCGATAGTTTAGTTGCTTTTTATGGTATCAGTTATCAGTTTCTCATTCATGATCACGTGTTGTGATTGTGCAGAGGATGAACAATTTGAAGCTGACAAAGCTCAAGTGATGAGGGAAATCGAAGCTCTTTAAACAAGGGAACAACGACGCACCTGAACTGCAATTGTGTTAAGTGGCAAGCTGCAATGTGGCATTTCACTTTAGCGAATTGTGTATTGTAATAGTTCTGTTAGTCTTTATCACGATGAGACCATCCGTTTCATACAGACTTCAATGCTTCCTTTCTGTAATTTTATAACCGCCCTTTAAAATTGTAGATAAATAATTGCTTAAATGAGCTACATTATTAGTGTCTTTGTAGGTGTTAGTAATAAGGTCTTCCAAGCTGCCGTGTAAATTATTAACTGTGCAAGGTCATGCAATAATCTGACAATCACATTTGTTTAACTAAACTATTATGAGTGATGGCGTTATGCTGCTTGGTTGGGATATATTCTAGTATTTTGTGAAGATGGTAAAGAAGTACTCTTTCTATCACATTCTATCCTATCCTATCCTGTAGCTAAAATTTATTAAAAATTATAAATTTAAGAGAAAATAATTAGATAAAATGTGCAACTTGCAAGTTTGTGATTTTTAATAAATTATGGTCAGGAAGACTCTGTTAGAGAATGTGTTTTTGACATTTTTATTGAATTTAATAATTATGTATTGATAATGTAAAATGGTTTTAATTAATTACAAATTATTATTTGAATGATTTTAAGATAATTATTTTAAAAATTAGTTAATTTATAATATGGATTGTGATTAAATTGAATGTTTATGCAAAGGTTTTTATACTCTCAGTGAATCACTCCTTTTCTCTTTTATCCTGGGAAATTAATCTTCAGCGGAAGATCTGTTGGCAAATTGCTCATGGGATGAGATTGTACTCGCAAGGCTTCATTATTTCCAACACTAGTTGAAAGTTTTTGAAGTTTGCCCTCTCCACAGGCCTTATTGATTTGCGTCCATGACTTTGTTTCCTTGATGCTGGTCGATTTCAAATACCACAATTTCCAACCTAAGTTCCCAAAAATGGAAATCATAATTGCATTTCTTCTTGGAAGGATGAAGAGCTAGCAGTCAACTTCTTCAGGCCCACAATCCAATCAAGTATATACATGTCCTTTTTCTCTATTTTGCAATAATATTAAGAGTGGGCCTTTTCTTCATTTGTGGTTGAGACTTGAGAGGAGGCTTTTACGAACCAATAAAAGAGAATCATAAGATGGGGGGCAATGTGCCAATCATCCCCACTTTCTCAGGTATATATGTTCGGTACCTATATGAACATGACGACGGAACCTAGAACTTGGAAAAGTGTATGGTGCGGAACCAGAACAACGCATCAGTATAATCTTGAGCATATTCCATATGCCATTCACTAGTGCTAGTTTAACTAGAAATTTATATTCTGAAATGACCATTTCATCATCATGTCTTCAGAATTATTTAAAAATTGAAATTGATTTTTTATCAATAAATATTAATTCTCTTCTCCTTTCTTCATTAAAAATATGTCAATCAGTATCTTAAGGGTATTGGTTCTTAAGGGTATTGGTTAAGAAACTTAAAATATAAATATTTTTACTAAGAGAAAAAAAAATTATGTCGTTCATGATTTTTTTACGCTTTCTTATAATTTACACAATTAATATTTTTTCTTTTTAGTTTATTAACCAATCTTTAAAATTATCAGTTAACAAGATCCTTCTTAATTTATTACTAAGTGAGTAGAGATCCTCTCCATTTAATAGAAATCTCGATTAAAAGAGAGAAAGACACACAAGGTATTTCTCTCTCCTAACAAAGTTTTATATTAGATGGAGAGAAGACTAATCTTAAGTTAATCTTGTATTTTCAAAAATTAAAATTCATTTGATTTAGCTTACAAATTGATTTGTTTTTTTTTTCTATTTTTAGAGCTTTAATGAAAAAAAATATAGTTTTTCTGTTAGTAATGGTCATGAGATAACATATAACATATGACATGTTTAAATTGATATCATGTCATCACTAAATAATGATTAAAACAAAATTTAAAAATTTATAAGAACTAGAATTTGTAAAACAAAATTAAAAGTCAAATCCAAAAATCATCCGAAACCTAAATCATTTTTTTTAAAACCAAAAACCAATAAAAAAGTAAATTTCCAAACAAGATAGTATAAAAAATCATGATATAAATGCATTTAAAAGAACTTAATTACAATTTGCTGAGAGTTATTTTATAAACACTTGTATAAGTTTTGAGAGAATTTAAAAAAAAAACCTATAATACGTCAATAAGTTGCTTTTAACTTTTGAAAAATTACTTACTTGCATGAAAATAATTCCATTCTATTTTGTTTTTCAATTATATAATAAATTATATATAATAATATTTAGAGTAAATTACACTTGCACTCCTTATGTTTTGCTCAAATTTCACCCGATACTCCTCCCTTTTTGCATCTTACAAAAAATCCCTTAATTGTTTAATTCACATTACACTTAGACCCCTCCTTCCTAACACCGTTTAATAATCTAATAGAAATTAGCTGCTGGTCACATGACTTTTAATGAAATTTTATATCTAAAATACTCTCATCTTCTTCCTCTCAACCTGAAAATATTTTAAGACTCTTGTTTTTTTTTTGTAATTGGACGTAAACCCAACTTTTTGTTGGATGTGATCCCAACTTTTCTGTAGTTGAACAGGAACGGTGAATAACTAATGAACGATGAAGAGGAATTGAACGAATGTCGTGAGCGAAAGAGGAACTCGCACCCCCTAGACGCTCAAGAAGAACTCGTCAACAAGAGGAAGATGAACAGTAAATGGTGAAGAGAAATGAAATGTGAATCCTAAATTCCGAAACTAATTGGAAGGGGATAATTTGAGTTTTACAATTAAAATGTAAAGACAGTTTTATCTGCTCACACATTTCAATTGACGTTAGTTAATGGTATTAGCAGAGGGGGTAAAAGTAATGTGCAAAAAGGAAGAGGTAATGAGTGAAATTTGTGCAAAACACAGGGATGCGAGTATAATTTACACTAATATTTATATAAGAACTTATTGAATAGTGAATTTAGTAGTTTTTCCAAAATGTAGCTATATATATATATATATATATATATATACACGCATAGCAGGTGCGGATTGATGTGGTTGTGTAGTGAATAGTGTGAGGGGCTAATCTAGTACGTGAAAAGGAAAGCGCAAGAAGAAAGCACAGCCTCTAGTACATCATCACATTCACATTTTCAGTACCTTCTCTTTCTCCCAGTGACCCAGTCTCACACACAACAATTCAAGAAGAAAATGGTTGACAATGGTACCTCCCACTATCTTTCTCTCCTTTTACTTTATGATGATGTGGGATCTCCTTTTACTTCATAATCTTCACTCGCTCAAATTGAACTGTAGATTCGCTCTCGGAATTTCTCGCATCTGCGGTCGACGCGGCTCAGAAAGCTGGCGAGGTAACTTCATTTTCATTCTACGCTTCTCCATCGATTCTTTTTCCATTTCGTTCCTTTTCTGACTCTCTTCTAATTGTATTCTATTGATTTCCATTTTTCCAGATTATTCGAAAAGGCTTCTACACGACCAAAAACGTGGAACACAAAGGACAGGTTTGCTTCATTTTTCTTCCTCGCGTTCGGGGCGATTTCACTAGTGCATACTTCAAACTTATGTTGTGGTGTCAGCTTGTGTATGAGTATTTGTGTTAAATTAAACTTTTGGTGATGAATGAAGTTCTCAAATCAGTTTTCAAATTGGTATAAATAAGGGTTAGTTTATGTTTTATCATTGCATTGTAATAGATCACATCATATGAAGTTAAAACCACTTTCAGATTATTCAGTCTGTACCTAAAACCTTATAATTTCAATTAATGTTTTAAAATTGCGTCACAGTTGCAATTTGTGGTTTTGTGACGATTCTTAATATCGCGAAAAATGTAGCTGGTGGGGCCACACTGGCAGCTGCAATGTGATTGCAGAGACCTCAAAAACCTTTACATTGTGGCTGCAATTGTGGTTTCCCACCGATTTTAAAACCTTGATTTCAATATAGTATTAATATTAAAATTTAAAACGGTGCCACCTTTTTGGACTTGTCTTGTTGTATAGTTGCTTTAATTGGGAGCCAATCTACTTTTCAAAGAGTTATCGTATTTTTTATGTGTTTTTCTTCTTTCTGTATTGAAATTACAGAACTTCATTTAATTCTTTCTTTATGTCTTTATACTGTAGTGTACTGAGCACATTACAAACTTTAAAGTTTAAGTGTCTCATGCTTGATTTTGAACGAGGTAGTACTAGCTTTCAAGAGACAATACTTTAGACAATCCTTGTATGATTTTTTCGTCTAAGACTTCAGACTATCGTTGATTATTATGGACATCATCTGATTCTGTACTCTAGGCAATTTTGTTAAGGAAGGGTAATTATCAAAACTTTTAGGGCTTATGAACGTGAAATGCCCTTGGTTCCAACACACATGAAGAACCAAATAAGTTCTAGCCGAGAAGTACTCAACTCATCTAGACATATCATGCTTCTCACAATCCAAGGCATATTCACCTAGTAATAATCTCAAACTAGGGTCCATGCTTCACCCTGGATCAATTCAGTTAATGTCTCTCCCCTCCCTCCAGGCTTCAACACACTTCACATGCTTCATATATTCTGTGTTTCCTAGTATTTATTGCTGCTTGCATTCATTATTCAAGTTCCTGCTGGTCCTGCGGTCCCCCACACTGATTTTTGTTTTTGCTGTTATCTCTCTATTTTTTTGTTGTGTCCTGTGCATGTGCTCCGTCATGTGTGTTCTGGCTGTGTGCCGAAAGGGTGAAAAATGAGTCATGCAAATAAAATGAGAGAGGTTGTTATCATACGAAACCACTATGTAAAGAGGATGTTATTACATGAAGCCAATGTAAAAGTGTCCCCTTACACGGTCTTTGTCTATTTTGAAGTTCATTTTGACCGTTATGCATTGAATTATATCTCTTTTGCTTACTGTATTTTACTGTTTTTATGTGATGCACAGGTTGATTTGGTCACAGAAACTGATAAAGCATGTGAAGAACTCATATTTAATCATCTCAAACAGCTTTATCCCACTCACAAGGTCAATTCATATCTCCTTTAAACTGAACAACCGTACATATAATCATTAATCAAGTTTAAGATGAGTGGCTATTTTCAATTTTTCGCCTGTATATATTTCCTTAAGTTCATTTAAATTGGTGTTCTTAGTTCATCGGGGAAGAGACCACAGCTGCCTATGGCACTACAGAACTTACAGATGAACCCACATGGATAGTTGATCCCCTGGATGGAACTACTAACTTTGTGCATGGGTAATCATCAATTCTGATTTTTAAGTTGACTGTGGATTAGTTAAACACTAATTTTTCCATGTTGGTTGACTATAATTCTACTATTTGTACTTTGTAGGTTCCCCTTTGTTTGTGTCTCCATTGGTCTCACAATTGAAAAAACTCCTACCATTGGTGTTGTATACAATCCAATAATTAATGAGGTGACAAATCTTCCCTCTTACTGATGCTTTATAAGTGATTGACTACAAAACAATTAAAATTTCCATAGGTTAGAAACATGCAAAGTATTATACAATGTTAAAATTCTGTATGTATTATTTTTTGTGTGGTTCTGGGACACTGAAAATGTAGAAACAGGACAAAATTGAATTTTATGGGCAAATTTTAATCAATTGTTCGTTTGTCTTCTTTTATCATCATTCATTTTTGTATCCTTGATGTGATAAAAGACTTGTTGGAGACTAGACATTGAAGTGATTTATTTAGGCATGACACTCTTTAGTTTATGTGTAAATTAGCCTTAATAGTAGATATAAGGTTGGTTGGGTGGTAAAAGGAAAAGAAGGGAAGGAGGGAGAGTTGTGGGTTCGAATCCCTCCACTAACAAAAAACTAACATTTAACAACTAACATTGGCCGATCAAAAAAAAAAAGTTTGACATTTTGTAGTATTTTTAATTAATTTTCCTTTGTTGCTTAGTGTAGAAATTAAAATTTGGGATTGCTGTATGTAGCTTTTTACTGGAATCCGTGGAAAAGGTGCCTTTTTGAATGGGAATCCCATAAAAGGTGTGTCATCTGTTCTTTATGTTTTGATTGATTGTTGTTAATTTAAATGTTATGCTTATTGCATTAAAAAAAATGTTATACTTACGCCTTGAAATTTCACAGTATCGTCACAAACTGAACTAATCAGCTCTCTTCTTGCAACTGAGGTAAGTCAAACCTGTTATAGTTTACTATCTGAAATCTATTTTTTTTCCATATACTTTTTGCATCAATGAAGTGCATTTCACTCCCTCTCGTTACTGTGCATTTGTGTTGATAACACATGGAACTGAGAAATATAGTTTGCTGCAAAATATCAATGGGTGGAATGGCCTTCTAAGTGAGAACGCTTCTTTCAGTTAATCAAGTTAGCTACATATAAACCCTGTGAATAGTAATATTGTTTATGCCTGTATTTGGTTGGTCTAACACCCAATTCGACTTATATATGGCATGACTTTCTATTAAGTAGATGATTTCCTATCGCAACCAAATAGTCTTGTTCAACACAATTTGCATCAGACTAACTTTCTAGATCTGTAGTTGTTTAACATTTTAAATCTCAGTAGCTAGTGTGTAATCTTTTTATTATGACACTGCATAAGTCATGGCCATTACTGCTGAACCCATTTAAATCATGATACTCACTTTTCCCCTTATTGTACCTTTTTATGATTCCCCATTATATACTGCTAGTAACCCCTCTGAAGTGTCTCTATTTTCATAAAAAATATTATTCTAAAAAAATGTATGTATCAAATTATCTGTATGTCTGTATTTTGCCTGATTGAATTTAAAAATTTTACTCACTCTTCCACATATGCCTGATGTTTGGAGGAAAAATATATTTGTTCCTATTTACAAAAACAAGGGAGATATCCAGAATTGTTCTAACTATAGAGACATTAAGCTTATAAGCCATACTATAAAGTTGTGGGAAAGAGTTATTGAACATCGTTTGAGAAGAGAGGCCAAAGTTTCTGTAAATCAATTTGAATTTATGTCAAGATGTACCATGGAAGTCATTTTCTTGATGTTACCATTAATGGAAAGGTATCGAGAAAAGAAGAAAGACTTACATATGATGTTCATAGATCTTGAGAAAACATATGATAAGGTCCCAAAAAAAGTTTTATGGTAGACTCTTGAGAAGAAAAAAATACCATTAAAGTATATAAATGTAATCAAGGATATGTATGATGGGGCTATCACATGTGTGAAAGCTTGTAATGGAACATCAAGTTATATTCCTATCATGGTAGGTGTACACCAAGATTTGGCTCTTAGTCCTTATCTCTTTGCCTTAGTGATGGATGAACTAACAAAAGATATTCAAGAGGAAGTGTCGTGGTGTATGTTTTTTGTAGATGATATTGTGCTTACTGATGAGACTAAAGAATGTGTTAATAGGAAACTTGAATTGTGGAGAAACACTTTGAAGTCTAAAGGATTCACGTTAAGTAGGAGCAAGACTGAGCATATGAAATGTGCGTTTTCACTGGTAAGAGATGGTGATTAAGACTCCGTGCATCTACTTGGTCAAGAGGTACCTAGGAAAAATGTTTTTAGATACCTGGGATCAATTTTGCAAAAAGGTGGAGAGATTGATGAAGAAATATTAAGAATCTAATTTTGGAAGTGAAATTTGTGTTTTATATGAGTATATTTTAATCTTAGGAAATTGCAAACATCCCAAAATATCAATGTGATCATCTGGCAGATTGTAACTTGTGCTTACTAATTCTGCTTTAGGTTGTATCCCACTTAGCGTGCATGTGTTTTTTACCCGCATTATTGTGCTTAATTACCAACAAATCTGGTCCTTTTGGTTAGTAAGGTTATCTTAAACCAACTTAACTAGAGGAAGTCCCAGATTATTTGGTCAGATCCACATAACTATTTTGCCTTTTGAATCAAGACAAATTTGAAACTCATCAAGTGGTTTTTACCCTTCTGAAAGAGCAGGCTGGAACAAAACGTGACAAAGAAACAGTAGATGCCTCTATCAATAGGATTAAAAGCTTACTTTTCAAGGTAAAGCTGGGACTTTCCATGGAATCTATTGGACTAAGTTGATATTACTGATTCTGCCATAACCACACCTTTTCTATGTCAGGTGAGATCTCTTCGAATGAGTGGCTCATGCGCTCTGAATCTTTGTGGAATTGCATGTGGAAGGCTGGATGTTTTCTTTGAACTTGGCTTTGGTGGTCCTTGGTATGAATATCTCCTTCTACATTAATGTTGGGCAATGTGATAATGTGATTCACAAGGCCTCTTTCGTTTTCCAGGGATGTAGCAGGTGGTGCTGTCATTGTTAGAGAAGCTGGAGGTGTTGTATTTGATCCGTAAGTAACTTTGCTTAGATAGATATCCTTATTCTTCACGAAGGGACTAAGTATTTAGTTCTACATAGTCTCCGCACAGTTAGTTACATAGTCCATTTGGCACTTCGCATGATGCATCTTCATCTTGTGGACAGTTATGTAGACATTGTTGGATGGACATGCATTGTTACATATTTTATTATTTTATGCACCTGACAAGACTTACTAGCACTTTAGAAATCTATAACACAAAGTTGCATAGATATGTTGGAAAGATTTCGTGCTTATGTCAACATCTGATGTTTCATTTGCTTCAGGTCTGGTGCAGATTTTGACATAACATCTCAGCGAGTAGCAGCTTCAAACCCTTTCTTAAAGGATGCACTTGTTGATACTCTGCGCCAAATGGTGTGAGAAATTTACTATTAATCAATGGCAAGAACTTAAGCCATCTGTGTTAGTTCGTTTAGCTTTTGCTCAAATATTTTTAAGATTCTCAGTTTTTGGTAAAAGTTGCCTGATAAAAATGTTTTAGAATTTTTAACTTCTTCTGTGAATTCAAAGTATTCAATAATAAATCCCTTTAAATCCTTTCAAACAAGTACAAGTCCTTTTATATTACATTGCTAAAATATCAGTATATTAAGAATGTTAAAACACGCTCTTTTGACACATTTTTTTCATCATCGGTGATTGGGTAGAGAATGCTCCCATTAAATAGAAGGGTTGAGTACAGTTATTTAGCAAGGCCAACAATTTTCTTTATCTAATAATAGAATAAGTAATGTTATTTTCACTGAAAAATTTAATAACCTTTTTTTTAGCAATTCATTTTTTTCTTCTATCCCATTTCATCACATAGTTATTTTATTTCACATTTCTCTTTGGTTTCTATCTCTTTCTCTGTAGAAAGTATTGCAGAAAAAAATTAGTGAAAATAGCGCTACTCTGATAGAATTTGATGGTAATGTGATTGTTTGAGCATATATACTTTAATTCTGATTAAATGTCTCACGTGTTAACGATGCAACTCGCTTTAAATTAATTCCATTCACATGGGGTATGAGAGGTTTCCCGTAAACTTTCGTCTTAGATTAGGCTGCGATTCTTTTGACATTTTCTCGTGACCTTTTATATATATATATATATATATATATATATATATATATATATATATATATATATATATATATATATCTCTACTTTACTGTGATACCGCTATGGCCTAGTGCCTTTGTCTCTTGGCACGGTGTTAAAAAAGTTTGGCCAAAATACGAGAAGAAATGCAATTAGCAACTCATTGCTAATTAAAATAAGATGGCGTGCGCTCCCGCTTGTGGGTTCGGTTTTCAAACTCTCAGAAAAAGGGAAACACGGTGAATTAAATATAGAAAATGATTGATGCGGAGTAGTGTAAAGCCAGGTACGAAGATAATGGTCCAAATGTCCAAACAGAGGAAGGAATATGACAAAAAGGGAGCATAATGCATCCATCCCTTCGGTTTGATAAATTCAAACGATTCCCAAGAGGTTTGGTCAATAATGCTCACCAAAATATGTCATGTACAGGATTCACAGCTCCACTGTTGGAAGTCCAATATGCAGAAAGAAATTCAATTTGATACAAAGTTTTTGGAAGAACTTTACCAAATTGTACATGCAATAAAATCCACAAGGCTGTTGCCCCAGGCCGAAAGGAACAAAGGAGAATCGAATACCTTCATCTAACCCAGAGAGATAACATAACAAGCAAAAATATTTGAAACCGGAAGGTATGGAGAAAGATTAAAGATAAAAAAAGTAAACAATAAATACAAATATGAAGAAAATCGATACAAGGTATCCTATGAAAGAATTTTATATCAAAACCAGACTCTAAGCTACTGGGAGTGTCCTAAATACACTCCATATAAGTGAACAAATATACAAACAGAAAATGTTTTAAGTTTTAACAACCAAACTCATATAAGTAGAATTCCGAAGCCAAAAATCCAGTATCTATGAGGCCACTTTCCCTTACACCTGCTGTCCCCTAGAACCATACCCATTTGTTCCATTGACGCCATGTGCTGTCTTGTTCTCTGAGTTCCTCCTCTTCAACACAACGATCCATGTGTAGGCCTCCAAAAGCACAGCAATGCCACCCAAAGCTGCAATGATGCCAATGTAAGCATGCTTCCAGTCATTGTAGCGATCCCCTACAGAAGTCTCCAATGCATCAAACCCTTTGAAGACGTTGATGATGCTGATGATTATGGTGGAGTATCCAACGGCGTAGTGGTAAATGTTCCAGTAGATTCTGATTTTGTGGTCTTTGTTGGGCCTCAGAAGCAGAGCAAAAACCTGTATTCAACAAAATAGATAGTTTCTGTGAGTCCCATAACATTCCA
>PYAF01003359.1:229514-245090 GCA_007407185.1 Glycine tomentella | reverse complement strand
CCCAGCAACACCAACTATGTAGGCAGAGGTTTGGCATGTAACATGAAGGTAAAACCAAGCAGGGTCTGCAGATTTGAACACCTTCAAATACCTTGCTATTATGGCACCAACGGGCATCAAAATCCCCCAGCTCAGTGCATTCAGCACTCCATGGACCTGAACAAATCAACACACACTCTTCAATCAATCTCCCTAAAAAGGAAGAAAACGAATTTCCAAACATCCCTTATGGTTTGATGCCAAGGAAACCATGCAGGGAGATATAAGGTGGATTGGATGGTTAAGGGGGAAGGGAAAGGTGGTGGGTTCAATCCCCTCTCTAACAAAACTAACATTTGTCGAAAAAAGAAAAAAAAAATGGCTAGCAGATTAACAGGTACTTACATTTCTTCTTCTCCTAAGTGAATTCCCACTTGATCCTGCTTGACTGGAGCCAGAAAGAAGATCCAAGCTTTCCTTGGATTGGGTATTAGAAGAAGTCATAGCATGCATTGCAGGGGTACCAGAAGAGACAGAACCATCGTTCCAAAGGTGGACCAAAGTGGTGGTACCACTGGGAAGAGTGAGGGTAGCATAGATGGTGACCTCATTGTTCTGATGGGTAGCCGTCAAGCCTGAGTGATTATAAGAGATGGCTCCCTCTGCCAGTGTGGTTGAGGGATTTTGGATGGAAGAAGTATATGCATTTGGGGCACCGCTAGATGGTATGATAGCCACCAGAGCTTGTGCTCCCGTCATAGCTGAATTGAGGTTGTTGCTGGGATTGATAGCCCATGCAACCCACTTGTCTGTTCCAGAGATTCCTGTATGTCTGAATGCTATGTCCAACTTCCCTGTGGCCTGGTCAAAGGTCCAGTGGAGGTACGAGGATAGCTGAGGAAGATCACGGCATGTGGTGAAAACCTTGTTTTCGGTGAAGGCCTGGCCCCTGCATGCTGTCTGTGCCGAGGTTGTCAGAAGGAGAGAGCTCAATACAGATATGGCCAACACAAGCCTCACCACAACCAACTTTCCAACCATCTTCATGTTGCTACAGTTACAAACAACAACAACAACGAACAACACCTTTTGGTGGTTCTTGATTCTCTTCCTTGATTCTGAAAAGGGTACTTGGCAATTTTGAGAAACTCAGTTGGGAGATCTAAATCTGATAGTAAGTGGCTCAATTGATTATTTTGTTGTTTGTTTGTTCTCTTCTCTTCCTGCTTCTAGCAAAAAACAAGTTTAATGAACTGGAGCAGGTTGTGGGAGAGAAAAAGGGGTGAGGGGGGTTATTATAGGGGTGGGTGGGTTTAGGTAGTTGAGTGGTTGATGTCCAACGATGACTAAAATCTGAAAGAAGAAAAACAAAAACAAAAATAACAAACAGTATGGGGTTAAATCTTAAATTAAAACACCGCAAAATCTAGATGCTCTAATTAATTCATGTAAAAGTATGAATTTATTTTACATTATGGTATTCATTAGGATGTTACTGACCACCCTCTAAAGAATTTAATTAAAGAATTAAAAAGAAAAATATTTATTATATAAATTAAAGAGTGTAAAAAAATATGAATATCATAATTTTTTTTGTTCCAATAATTTTTTTTTGTTTTTTAAAAATTGATTAACATTTATCTATTTTTTATACCCTGGTCTCAATTAAAATTTAAAAAGGTATAATTTTTTTTTTTACATAGAAACACCTCTTCAAATATCAATTATAAACGGCGCGTTATGTCTCACCACTGGGTCCACCCTCCCTATGAGAGGAAGCTTCCATTACGTGTGCCATGAACAAGCAATTTGATTTGTTCCAAAAAATAAATTGGAATTACTTGTGAAAGTCGACCGGGTTTTCAACCTTTGTGAAACGACCATCCCCCTTTCACACCTGTCTCTTTGTGCAACTGAAGGCTTCAGAAACACATTTTCTTTATTTTTTTTTTTTAAACATAAAGTTGCAAACCTGATTTTTATGGTTGAAGGGAAGGATCAGAAAGAATATTGTTGGTCAGTTTAACCAAACGGTGCCATTTGTACTGTCTAGCAACTTCTTTCTTTCATCCGTTTTGGCTTGCTTGCGTTGTAATATCGTCAGTCCCACCCCAACGGGGTTGACCGTATTTTTTACCCCATGACATAGACATACGGTACGGTAGTGGTATTTAATTATGTATACTCCATTAGATACGAATATTTAGTTAAAAATTTAAGCATTATGCAATCTCATGTTTCCCATCACAAGTTGGATTCAAGGTTAATATATATTATTTTTCGATGAAAATGTTAATATAACTTAGAATTCACAAGCATCAATTTATTATGTTGAGGTATACAAAAAAAATAAAATTGTGTGCATTTATATTCTCGATCAAAATAAGATGTTTGAAGTTTCAACTATCGGATAATATTAAATTTTATGAATTTAAGACGGACTTTATGATATTTTGCTTGTAAGGTTTGAAAATTGATCTATATAATGGGTGTTTGATTTTACATTACATTAAAGGTAATGCACGTCCATTTTCCACCTTCAATTAAAAATAACTCTGTTTTTTTTCATGTTTTTGATGCACGCATAGAATGTTAGACCGGGAAACAAACATGCAGATATTTGTTATTTATAATTCCATAGTACGGAATGAATTAAGCAAATTTATGTTAAATTAACTAGAGAAATTCTTTTAAGCTAACTTAAAAAAGAAAACTATAAATTTATATTTATTCCAAAACGAATAATCATAGACTTCCAATTTAAGTTTCTGAATACTTTTTATAAGCCTTGACGGGGCAAAGAGAAGACTTCTTAACCGGTACATCGTTACCATGTGGCTGGAAATAAATTTAGCACTGAAGATTGAATAATTAAGGGATCTTCATCTAAGCATATTGAGTTAACAAACATATTTGTTAAGTGTAATAAAAATTTCGTAGTCAACGTTAGAAGATTCTTAATTTGTGTTTCTTTAAGTGTTCTATTTTTTCCCCATAGTCTTTCATTGTGCAATAGATTATCACACAGGGCATTAGCATTCTCCGCAAGTTTGGGTCGGAGTCAAGTTGGAGAATGTGTTTAATTATGAGTAATTTATTTCAACTATTGTGGCTGCCTCATTTGAGTCAGTCAGCAAAGTCAGAATTGGCACTCACATGGAAATTGGAAGACGCGTCACAAGTCAAGAAACGCAAGCGAACCAAGCTAATGCAACCAATTCCATACACCTAAGACTGGCACTCTGTTTTTGATCATTAGCATTAGTTAGCATTAACATGTGCTTTAGCTAACAACCAACGAATCAATACCCTTTAATGCTGAGGAAGAGGAATTTTGTCCATATTAGGTCATGTCCATGTTAGAGGAATAATGGTGCATTTTTTCATGCCTTCCCAATAAACAAACAATAAAAATGATGTTTTTTCTTTAAAACTCAACGAGTAAGCTTTTAGACTGTTTGATTGAGCAAAAGTGTACTTGTTTGAAATGTTTTTATAATGTTAATTTTAGAATCTATAGTATTCAGAAAATCATTTTGGATTTTGATCTAAAATAGAACGAGCAAGGGTTACATTTTTCTAACGCTTATGTTTCATATTCATAATATTTGAATCCAAAATATTACTTTTATATATAAAAAAAAACATTACTCTCAAGGGGAGTATTGAGTTTACATGAAGTTTAGAAAAAATATTTGTTTTAAAAGCTACCATAACTAGCTACCATATTTCCTTTGAGTGCCCATGTGTTTGGCGCCTTGATTTTAAATGATCTAGATTTTATAAATTTATTTTGATTAAAAATAAGTTTGAAGTAATTTATGTTTAAATCATTTATGTTTTTTTAAGCAAAAGATTCCATTATATAAAAGAAAACTAGCTTAAGGACAAGATGTGCCAAAAGCATGTAATAGTTTAAATATCTTGATTAAAAAGTAATATTGGTATATTAAATAATTGAGAGTAATAAACACATGCACATGTAAAAGTTATTAATTCTTTCACTTTTATAATTATTGAGTTGATAGATTAATTAATATGAAATTATTTTAATTTTAAAAAAAATTGAATCCTAAATATGTTTCTCATTGAAAGATATGTGACCTTTAACTAAGAAATTATTTCCCTTCTACACAATCTCATTCAAGTCACTTTAAAAAGCTACAGAAGTGATTTAAAGTGATAAAACACTGTTTGAACTTTTGAAGTACACATTCCGCGTAGATTTCCACTCCCACTAATCTTCCCAATATGTAACTTCGAGTCAATCAATACTTTTTAAATCTCAGATATTATAAATTGAATCTGTTTGGTTGGTACATAAGTGTTGGGAATGCTTTAAATTTTCCACAACTTTTTCTTTACACCTACAGTCTTTTCTTTATGCCTATCCTTAACTTTTGTTATTTAATTAGTTTCTATTGGGAGGTAATTATATAATTATGATATATAGGAATTTTTAAGAACGGAATAGTACATAAATTAAAAATTATAAAAAAAGTTAAATTAATTTATTGGTCATCTAATTAATTTTTTATGTTTGATTTGATTATCTAATTTTTTAGATATAATTTATTTCTTTAATTTTTAAAATCGATTCAATTTGATCATGGCGTCTAAATTGGATAAACATCACTAATAAATTACATTTTGTGACTACTTAAAACTACTTAGTGACGATTTTAAACTATCACAAAATACATATTTAGATGGTATCACTAAATTTATATGGTAGAACCAATCAAATTAATTTAGACATAGGGGAAGAAAAAGTGGAAAAAAGACAAAATAAAGAAAAAAAAACTAAAAAAAAAGAAAGGTGAAAGGAGGATGAAAGAAGAAGAAAAAAAAACTAAAAAATGGAACCACTGAAACATAAAATTACTAATGGGTTTAACCTTCCACCAAACTTATAGTTTTTCTCCATTCCGTCGTAAGACATATTGTCCGTCAATCTATATCTCACTCCATTAGGTCTTATTTAACTACCTTTCCCTAGATAAGTTTCGGTCGACATCTACCTCTCTTTATATCAAGCTCTTGGTAACAAACTCTTGTTTTTACAAGAACATCCAGTGGTCGTCTCATGATGTGTCTAAACCACTTCAACCTATGCCTCATCATCTTTTTACATACTGGTACCATTGATACCTTTCGTCAAAAATCCTCATTTCTTATCTTATCCATTTTCGTATAACCACACATCCACCTTAATATACTCATTTCTGTTATCCCTATTTTATGCTCATATTATCTATGTGTTGTCTTTACTCTTTCCTTGTCTTATTTCCGATTTATTATTGGGTTCATTTACCACCGATCCCAATTAACTTGGATTAAAGATGTTATTGATGTTGTTGTTGATTAAATTGAATAAATTTTAAAAATTAGAGGACCAAATTAAAAAGATTTTAAAAATTAGAGAATCAAATTAGATATGTTACTGGAACTAGTCTTATTTAGGATATACTAGACCTAAATTAAGAACATTTAAATGAGATCAAATGTAAGTTGTCTTCTTAGCTCTATTTTTGAGGTTCTTATAAATACGATCTCCTCTTAATCTTTGTATGAGACATCTCTACCTTTAACTCTCATTTAATTGTTATTATGAGTGTCTTATAATGACTTTTGGACAATTATTACAATTTCAAAGGAGGTTATAACAAATGATTTATGGTTATTAGTAAGGAATTGGTTGTAAACCAATGAACAAAGACTAAGTTATGTGAGAGAAGTCTTGAATGAGTAAACGGACAATCGTTACGGCATATAGTCCTCTAGCTTCGAGTATCTAAACACAAAAAAGTCATGGATTAATCGATAGACAACCGATGCGATACAGAACTAAAAACAATTAAAGAATTAAATCAAATCAATTTTAAAAATTCAATAAAAATAAAAGATTAAATTGAATATAAAAAATGAATTAAAGATCTAATAAACTAATTTAACTAATAAAAAATGAATGAAAGAGACAAAAAAAATGTTTTTTCACCAACGGAAAGTTAAAGCCGGCAGCTCAGAGTACACCGGTGTGCAGAGGAGGAGGAGTACCGCGTCAAAGGGTTTCAGATTTCATAATGGGACCCACAGAGGGCGCCCCGCGTTATATACGTTGCACTTTTTTATTTTTTATTTTTTTCCATTCTGGCGGTCGTTCCGTACGCCGGTCTTCTCTCTTTATTCAAACCACAAATAAAAAATTCACCGCTGAAAATACTACTACTATGGAAGATTGTATTCAAATAATAAACAAAAAAGATATAACATGGAAAGAGAGAAAATGATGAAATAAAAAAATAACTAAAGAAAAAACTAATATTGTCAAAATGTTATATAGAAAATACAACATACTTAACATTTATAACGTTTTTTAGATTTTCATTGTTAATTTTATTTATGTAAATTTCCATTGTTTATTTATGTTCTTTTAATTTGTATTCATGAAAATTAAATTATTCTTATCAAATAAATCATTTTTAATTTTGAAAAAGATGGTTCTCATAATTTAAATCATAAAGGTGTTGATCATTAAAGAAGTAATTTAATAATATGAAATTATTGAAAAAATATAAATAAATTATAAAATTTAAACAAAAATAACTAAACAATATATAAAACCAAAATCTACTCAGAATATTACAGATAATTGTACTGTATTTTAAATTACACTTAAATTAATATAATATGGTTCTAAAAGAAAATTGTATTTTTTTTCTAAAATGAATAATAATTGAATTTCTAGTTTTTAAATTCTACCAAACTTTCATTTCGCTTATGACATTTTAATGTGACGGATGCAATAATTCCTAAAGTAAGAAAAGACGATGAGAAACCACTTCGTTAGTTCTTCATGTAAGTGTTTTGAGGGCTATGTCTAACGAGAACAAATTAAAAAGTCTATGGACTGACTTCTCTCATTTTGTACTTTTTAGAATATTTGTTAGAAAAATAATAAATAGCTTCTGAATTAAATTATATATATTGTTCCGACTTGAACTTTGTTGAAATAATTAGAGTCATCATGTTTGAAGTATTATTTATTTTAATTTTTTTTTACCAATATATCAAAATTATTAGGAAGAGTTTGTTTCATGGATTTTTTCTCAAGAAATATGACATTAGAAAAATTTATTTTCACGTTTGTTATGACAAGATATACCACATTTTTCAAATATTCAAGAATAACATTCTCATATCATATTTTTAAGAAAAAATATTCTCAAAATTAAAAAAATAGCCCATGAAACAAACATCTCTTATGTATTTGTTTTTCTTTAATTATTAATTTGATTCCTTTATTTATTTGAAATATTCAATAAAATTCAAAAACTCTTATTAAGTTCTTTTTTTTAAAAATGCTTCAAGACAGTCTTTTATTTTTAAAAAAATCCTCAATATGATTCTTTCCATCCAATTGAGATAGCAACATTAAGTTGCAAATTCCAGCAAAGAAGGACTACGTACATTAAGGTATTTAAAAAAAATCAAAGTGAATCAATTTAAATAATAAAAAACTACATTGAAGTATTTTCTTAAAAATATAAAGGTCCTGATTATAACTTTTAGAAATCAAATGACCTAATTAAACATTCTAAATAAATAAAGAGTCTTTGTAAAAAATAAATAAATAAATAAAGAGACTTAAATTAATAATTAACTCGGTTGTTGTTTTTTCCTACCCTTTTTATAGTAAGTCCAGGTACGGCAATGTATTCCACATTTTTGTCGTGTTATTGACATTTTCCTTGCTTGTTTAACAGAAGTTAGAAAATATGAAACGAGCAATTTGGAGTACGTTGATTAGTTATCACTCATTTTGAAACCTTTTGTTGAGTTACTAACTTTTTCCGGACAAGTTTAGCATAAGTCCGGAAAAGTTGAAACGAGTAATTTGGAGTACATTGATTAATTAATACTAAACTATGGAATTATAATAGTATTTTATAGTTAAAACATCTGTTTAAGAAGTCAATTTGTACCACGCGATTCTTGTTTAATGTCACTATTGGTTTGCTTGCTTTCTATCTACTTTGCCTATGCTCACATCCCCTTTTTTTTCTCTTTAGGTAACAGCTGAAGTCAGTTATTACGGGTCTGTTTGGATGTTAGCTTCTCTAGAAGCACTTCTAGAAGAGAAAAGTAAGGAGAAAAAAATGAAATGAACTTTTCCATAAATAAAAATAAGCTCTCCATTAACTAATTTGTAGATGTCATCTCATCTTTTAGAGAAGTTACATTGGTGAGCTTCTACAAATTAGCTAATGGAGAACTTATTTTTACCTATGGAGAAGCTCATCTCATCTTTTTACTTTTATTTTCTTCTTCTAGAAGTGCTTCTAAAGAAGCTTACCCAAACATGCCCTACGCCTTATAGCACCAGTTTATTAAACAGAAAATCCTAATATACCCTTCTTTGTTTCCCTTCCTATGAAGAGATGTCGTCATAGATGATGTGTGTCACTGCCTGGGTGAAAAAAATCAGAGCCATACATAAATAAATACTAAGTATGCAGATCCAATGGTTCAGACTACAGATTATGAACCCAATACAAGTTGAGCAGGTTATATTGTAACATTTATTTTCACTGTTTTGTACATCTTTGGTTTTTGGTTGAGAAAGAAACTACGGTTCATTTCTTTCTTTGTGTTTGCATGCTAATTAGAATATGTGTAAAAATAAATATCGAATTTTATTTCCTTAGTCAATCAAGTTCAACTTTACACCTTAATTAGTTTTTATCAGTTTTATTAGAAACATTAATTGAGGAATTTTAATGAGTAACTTCTCCCTCTCTTTTCTATTTCTCTTAACCACTTAGTTAACCTTATATCTCCTTAACTTCTCTCTAATATTTCTTTCTTCCGTGTCATTTTTATCAGTTATCACCTTCGGAACTTAATATACTTGTTTGTTAGCACCCTTCATGGTTTTCCAGAGTAGAAAAGCCCTCCAACTCCAACGTTAATGGGTCAATCTTTTTTATTAGTTATCACTTATCACCCTCGGAACTTGTTTATGTTGCCAACTTGCCATGTGCAACAATGACAGGCTAAATATGATAGCAAGAAAACACACTCGTCAAAGTTCACGAGTTCTGCAATTTTAATTATTTATCTATTAAAAAACGTTAATTATTATTTTTTTCGCTTCATGTTCAATTTTAATATTTCTACCAAGTAAAATGATAAAATATTAATAAAGTAAGAGAATAATAAAGTTTAAGACATTCATACTTTTTAAAAATTTAAAATGCCTATAATTAATTATTTTAATTCTTGTATAAAGGCTAAATGATATACTGACTATTTGCAAGAGCAATGATTGGTGAATACCTTACCACTTCAAACGTGTGTGTCAACTGTGTTCTTCATCACATGTAAATTCGTTAAAATGACGTGTTATATATATATATATATATATATATATATATATGTTATATATATATGTGTGTGTGTATGCGTGAAGGAAAGAAAAATATTAGTGACAACCTCGTTGTTATTTATAATTTTATTTATATTATTTCAAAATAAGAGCATTTTAGTTTTCAATATAAAATATTGAACCTTTTATTCTAATTATACAAAAAAAGAAACATAATGGTTTTTGCGTGTTTTGTGC
This sequence comes from Glycine tomentella, assembly GCA_007407185.1. NCBI lineage: Eukaryota > Viridiplantae > Streptophyta > Magnoliopsida > Fabales > Fabaceae > Glycine > Glycine tomentella. The sequence goes on along the minus strand of PYAF01003359.1, from coordinate 235,486 downwards.
ATCAATATTTCAGCAACCAATTAATATATAATTTAATAAAATTGTTATACTCATTATGTTATTTATTTATTTTCTTGAAGAAAAGATTGAAGGTCGGCTTATTTTATATTTTAAAATGAAGGAAGTAATATATATACTATTGAATTCTTCCGTTGACAATCTCACGTTTTTTTTTTCGATATGTGGATCTAATTCATGGCTGAGAACGTAATGGTCAGACTTTTAAAATTTCAAAGCCGTGCATTTTCATCGTACAGTTATAGATAAAGTAAAATAATGGAAGAAAGAGCCTTATTAATTAATAACATGTTTGAAGTCATTTATGGAAGTCATCTTGAAAACTATTGTATTTTGAAGTCAACAAACGAGGTGGTAATTGGTAAAATTGAACATAATCCGTAATGTTGTGTAGATCATTTTCCTTATTTGAATTAATGATAAAAGATTGTAATAACATGCCTTTAATTTTGAGAGAAAAAATAACATGCCATTAATTTTTACATTATTTTTTATCATTATTAGTTTATTACTTTATGTGTATATTACTAAATAATCTATACAAGTTCGTTCGCTGTTTAACTAAATTATATTTAATTTACATAAAAGTCATTCAATAAAAATGGGTTGTAAATACTAAATAGTATATTAAACGTATATTGTTACTAATACTTGTATTAACAAGTGCCATTAATGTAACAAGTCGACAAAGGTCCGAAAATAAGAAATTAAGAAATTAAGAGTTGGAGGTGCAATTGAGAACTGCATCACAAGTATGCTTGTGCAAATTCCTCCTCCGATTTAAGTTTTACGTTTCGTAGTTGAGTTGGGTGTATATCGGAGTCACCTTTCCTTAGGGGACATGCATCCGATGAAATTGGGTATGTTGGACTCACCTGACTTTAGAAACCCAACATAAATAAAGGGGTAGGAATGTTTGGTACTTATACTCTAGAAAGCTACATATATACTACATGCATGTTCTTCTTATGTGTTTCTAGCTAATTATATTTCCGTCATTGTATGATTTGATGGAAGAAGCCGCAAGCTACATATTTAGCTTACTCAAGGAGTACCGTATTTCATTATTAACCAAAAAATATTATTAATGTGTCATGTGTGAACATTTAAGCTTAATCGTAGTATTTGTCATGCCCTAAACCCTTTTTGATTTTTTTTAACAACTAAATAAAAAGAGACTTTAAAAAAAGTTAGAAGAACCACACCAGGACCTACGTAAGCATGCTTGATGCGGAAGATATAAAAAGCTCCGAAATAGTTGCATTAATTTGAATATTAAGCTCTGAATTCGTCACCGCTTGGTTGATATATGAAGACTTTTGTTTTATATGAACGATTTTTTCTTCGTTCCCAGCACACCCCTATTCCCCCTCCCCCACCAATTGATCTGGGTGACGTGTTGCTTTGGATATTGACATGTTTTATGACCTATTGAAAAATATTTAGCGAAAGAAATTTGCAAGAAATAAAAATAATAATAATAAAAAAGATCAGAGATGATTTTAATGCTTGAAGCTTGATTAGAAGTTACGAGTAGTAAATTTGGCGGAGTCGTTGGTGGAGATATCTCAGTCAAGTCACAAGTGTTCAAGGTAATTGTCCATTAACGTTTCTTTTCTTTATGATATTTAATTAAAAAATATAATACTACTTCATAAGGTCATTACGTGCGTGTAATGGTAGGTGGCTGAAAGTCTTTAATTAGAAAATAAACTTTGACCCCCTCAAGCTTCAAACAAGATCTTTTGTTGATGGGCATGGTCCTGGAACCAAGGTTCGTGTAACATCTCCATCAATATCCATTTTTAACTTTTAAACTCAATCTCTGAAGTTTAAGATCCGGGACAAATGCCTTTAACTTGAAGCCTTCTCAAGAATGCATTCTTCTTTTTTATTGGAAAAAAAAAAATGTTTTGTTTACTAGTTCTCTCTCACACCCGTACAAATTAATATATATATATATATATATATATATATATATATATATATATATATTTGCGAGTATCGATTCGTTCGTGTTAGACCCAGTTACGGGTTTTGGGCTAGGTTGACCAGTTAAGCAGTGCATGCCTGTGACAAATGGTTTGATCTTATAAACTAGCTTGAATTTATATAGATATTAATTTCTATTTGAATGATAAGGTTTTACAGAACAAATTAGTGTGGAAAGAAAGAGAAATTAACAAAATAAGGACTGTGGGATACTAGGTCACTAGAGCCTTGTGTATAAAATTACAGTTGTCGTTCATTTCTCAATTCAAATAAGTTATCCTGTGAATCACTTATAGAAGCAGATGTAGATACAACAATCAATTACACTACCAATATCACTTGCTTAAACGTAGGAAATTATTCAAAAGAAAAATTATTGCTGGAAACCTTACTGCGAAACGTTGTTAGAGATCAAAATAATGCTTCGCATGGATATGGGGCTTAATATAGCCTTTCTTGCTTCTCATAACCCTCATAATGCATTTCCCCACTAATAATATTTTCCCTTTCAATCTCGACATTTTTTGTGGTCATGTCCCTTTTAATTATAGTTAATACGCCTGGGGTAAAAATAATGTCGTTACCCTAACATCAAACATATTATATATTTTTTTTTTCTTATCTTCTACTTGCTTTTTATCTTTTTTATATATACAATCTAAAAAATATATCCTAAAAAATAAATTTGTATTAAACAAAATATTTTTCGGGTTAAAAAGCACCTTTATGTTGAGAATATCCGAAAACTATTTTATTGGTAATAATAATTCAGACAGCCCAATTGATCAGCCCACAATGTTGGGTTGTTATTCAGCCGAATTTCTATTGGCCCACTTTGTAAATACAAAGTGGCTACATATAATTTTTGAGGGCATTATTATTGGCACCTCACATTTTACTATTAACCCTCCATTTAAAAATATATGAAAATACCAAACTATTCCTAAACTTCAACCCCCTCCCGTTTTAACTTTTAAGGTTTGTTTGGGAGTTAGGAGGGGAAGGGAATGAAAGAGATTCAAGGGAAAGGGAGGAGAAGGAAAGGAAGGAAAATAAGGGAAGTTCTTCCCTCTTTATTTGGGAGTTAAAAATAAATTAAGAAAGGGAAATGGAGAGTTAATAAAATGTTAAATGTGAAAATTATATAATTTAAATGTAAAAATATATTTTAATATATTTTTGAATTTGTAGCTGGGGTAGGATAGTAATTTTAATTACTTTTCCTTCTAAAAACCCTCAAACTGGGGGAACAACAATTTTTAGGCTTTGGAGGATTTCAAAAGAGTTTTAAAATTCTTAAATCCTTCTTCTCAAAAATTAAAACTCCCAAATAAAGAGATTTCACTACCTAAATTTTTCTCTTCCCTCCTTTCTCTTCTAAAATCTCTCTCCCAAATAAAGCCTTAATGTCCCCGCCCACCCCTCTCCCTTTCTCACTATAGTTGTCAAGCTCTCTGTTCTCTCTCTTTTTCGCTCAGGTGACTCTTCTCTCTTTTGTTGCTTACTCGCCCATTAGTTTTTTTTTTTTTTTTTGGGTTTCCTGATTTAATGGAAACTAATTTATGTTTTTACTGTTTCAGAAACACAACAGAAACTTATTTTTGTTGTGTTATTAGTAATTTAATCAATTTGAGTTTATTAAATACTTAATTACATTTATTTATTTAACTAAAACCAAATATTGTTAAACTTAAGTTGAGGCGAATTATTTTAAATAAGTTAATTTCAAACTTTACAAACAATTATACCTTACGCCCCTATGGGAGATCTGTTTATCGATTCAACACATTTAACCATTATGCGTTTCTCCTCTGGATTTTGTCATGGTTTGGCAAGGGATCTACCTTTTTGTTAAAATTAATACATTGACTTCTATACTCATAATTAATTTTCTTTATGCATCTATCAAAATGACATTTAAATATAATAAGTTGTTATATATAAAATATATTTGTATAGTTCATGATTATTTTTTTATTCATAAAGAAGAGTTAAACACAACGCTAAAAGTTTACTATAATTAACTCACACATAACTCAATCAATTGAATTAAACATCCTTCATTAATTCATGACTATTATATACTCATAAATTGATAACAGATACATATACCAAAATTAGACAAGATCCAAGATTTCCTTGGCTTGGATGTTAGAAGTAGCTAGTTGATGGGCTTGAAGGGTAGAACCATAGAGAGGACCATCTTGCCAAAGGTAAACAATTTTGGTGTGGTACCTCTTGGAAGAGTGAGAATAGCATAGATGGTGATCTCATTGTGTTGATGGGTATCCGCCAAAGCTGAATGAGGATAAGAGATGTTTCCTTCTTCCAAACGGGTTGAGTATCTGGTTATGGCAGTAGTATATGCCCTTGGGGCACCACCAAATTGCGAGATAGCCACTAGAGCCTGTGCTCCAGCCATAGCTGTTTTGAGGTTGTTGTTGGGATTGATAGCCCATGCAACCCACCTGTTTGGTGCCGTGATTCTAGCATGTGTGAATGTCACGTCAAACTTGCTTGTGGCCTAATCATAAGTCCAGTAGAGGTATGAGGATGACTAAGGAAGATCACGACATTTGTTGAACACTTTGTTGTCATTGAAGGTCTTGTTCTTGCATGCTTATGCTGAGAATGTTAAAATGACCAAGCTCAACATTGAGATAGCCAACACAAGCACGGGCGGATCTATATGGGTTGTAGGATGGAAAGATGTACCTCCTCATTTTAATAAAATTATTAATATTTGTCTTAAAATATTATATTTTGATCTCATAATTTTATATTTTACATCTTCTAATTTTATGTGTTTGAATCTCTTTACCAGTTCACATATAAGAATAGGTAAATACATCATCTTATTTTAATAAAATACAAAAAAATATTATATTTTACATCCCATAATTTTATATTTTGAACCCCTAATTTTATATATTTAAACCTCTTTACCAGTTCACATGTAAAAATAAATAAATGCACCATCTTATTTTAATTAAATGCAAATATTTATCTTAAAATTTTACCCACTGATAAGGTCCTAGATTCGCCGGTGAGCACAAGCCTCGTCACCAACAAATTTCCAAACATGTTGCTAGTTAACTTTATTTTATTTAACTTATTATTATTGTGTTGCTGTTTTTCTCCTTATTGCTTCTAGCAAGCACAACCCCTCTCAAGTTGAACGAACTGGAGTAGGTTGTGGGAGAGAAAAAGGGAAGAAGGTTTCTTTTTTTATATAACTGGTTGCGAGTTGTTTCGTCCCATGATGAAAAATCTTAGAGAAGAAAAGGAAGAAAATATACATCATAAAAAAATTGGAGCTAATTCTTAAACACCTTAACATCAATGAGAAATTATTGGTTGAGAACAAATTCAATATCTCGTTACTACACATCATCAATAGAAAATTCATAATTAGTAAAATAAAAAATATTAAGCATTTATTAGATTTATTTTCACTCCTTTAAAAAAGAATAGAATATAATCAGTTTCCTTTAACAAGGATTGAATGTTAAAAAGATATTTTTTTGTTAATAATTTTTTTTGAGTGGCACAAACCCAACATTAAATACATATATTAATAGTATTTAATACATTAAATATATATGGTTCTATTAAATACATACATTAAATGCATATGCGTGCATAATATTAATTGCATAATATTAATTAATAGATGCTTATTTAATAAATGTTTATTTTGTTTGAAAGATTTAACAAATACTTATTAAATGCATACATTAAATAAATATTAATTGTATTTAATAATCATTTATTATTTTTTAAAAATTTATTATATTTCATATTTCCTCTATCTCATTATAATTGTCATGTAAGAGGAAAAAAAAATCATCCTAACATACATTTCATTTATTCAAATGTGACAATGAATGTAAAAAAAAAAATATTTTTCATCTATTTAGAATTTAATACTAAAAGTCTGATTATATTCTATTCTTTTTTAA
>PYAF01003359.1:219176-229414 GCA_007407185.1 Glycine tomentella | reverse complement strand
GGGATTTGATAGAAAACATGAGTACTCGTTTCTTACAAAAATACCTTTGATAACTCTTAGTATTTTTCTTTTTTATTAGTATATCAATATCAATTGTAGTAGACAAAAAAAAAAGCAAAAATGATTGTAAAAATGAGAACTAAATTTGACATAAATTATTATTTATATATTATTTAATTAAAAATTATATTTTTTGGAAATAATTTTTTTAAACATATGTATATATATATATATATATTTAATATGAAAAATTGTAAAAACAACAGGTGCCAATTAATGTGGGAAACATTTTTTTAATAAGATTATTTTTAAAATAAAAATTCAAATATCTATTTTAGTTTTTAAAATTAAAATGATTGAAATATATATTTTTTAGCATCTATTTACGTTATCAACTCAAAATAGTGGCAAATGTTGAATAGCTATACTGGCTTCTGGAAATTGTGGAAACGCAGGAATGATAAGGTTTGGGATGCAATTGAGAGAAGCTGCTTCATGTCTCTTTCCATGCCAAAAGAGACACAAGCATGCCCCGTTCTCTTCAATGCAACTTGGATGCAGCTCTATTCCATGATCAACGGTATGTTCATCACAGCAACAACGTCTTGGTTCAGTGGTGTCCCTCAACCTCAAGAGGTCGAGGCAAGAGCTCTTTATATATAGCCCTAAATTGGTTTTCAGATGGTCAGTTCTCCAATGTTATAGTCCAGAAGGATTGCAAGCAGCTTGTAGATAGCATCAAGGCAAGGAAATTCCAGAATAACCAGGCTGGAGATATATTGAAGAGATGTTGTTACAGGTATTATATGATTTCCTTGAATTCAAGGCCAAGGGAACCTTCTGTAGATGCTAGAAATTAACGAACTTTGTTTTTTCCTTCCCTTTTCTTATTCATAGTAGCTATTTAAATAGCAAAATCATAACAGAATTATCTGGATATTGCATAACAGAATTTGCAGTATCGAAAAGGAAATCCTAGGCTGGTGTACTATTTTCTCTCAGGGAATATTTCTAGCATGGGCACTTGTCTGCTGCTGAGTCATATGAAATCTTCTAGATGCTGAGGTCGTTTAAGAAGTCTTTTGGGTCTTCCAGGTTGGGTCTCAGGAGTGTCTTCAGTGTCTTGGGCCTGAGGGATGTCTTCACCTTCAGCCTGATTGCTAGGCCTTCCAGGTTGAGCCTCAGAGGTGTCTATGTCTTCAGTCTGATTGCTAACAAATGTGCTCTAAAGTTCGGAAATTTTCAAAACTCTTGTTTAGTTTGTAAGTCGGCAAGCTAATCAAGTTACTCATTCATTAACAATAACATCTAAATCCTTTGCTTGTCAACAAGTTTTCGATTATAGTCCCCCCCTTGTCTTGGTTCTCTTATTCTCAATGATTTAATATAAGTTTATTTCCTATATATAAAAAAAAGGTTTTAAGAAAGAATAGTAGTTTTGTAGAAGTTACTCTTAGAATTGACATTTGGCAGTTAGGAAAGCTTGAAATATATTATATTGATAAATTAATAAACAAATAAATAAATAAATAGATTAGTTAACTGACGTTTGTACACGTAATTGTTGTTCACTATTCATCTATCAAATCAGATATAAATATAATAATAAGTTGTTATATATAAAATATACTATAATTCATGGTTATGTTTTTTTATTCATAGGGAGGAATTGAACTTTGAAATTGAGAGTTTACAATAATTCATATCTGCTCAATCAACTAAATGAAATAGAACTCCTTGATTGATTCCTGATTATTCAGAAAATTGATACAGATACATACATTAGAATTAACAAGATCTCAGATTTCCTTTACTTGAATGTTAAAAGTAGATAGTTGATGGGCTTCAGGGGTAGAACCAGTGAGACTGTGAGAGGACCATCTTGCCAAAGATGGACAATTTTGGTGGTACTTTTTAGAAGAGTGAGGATTACATATGATGATCTTATTGTTTTGACGGATAGCCGCCAAGCCTGAGTGAGGATAAGAGATGTTCCCTTGTTTCAGATGGGTTGAGTAACTGATTATGGAAGTAGTATATGTCCTTGAGGTACAACCAGATTGCAAGACGACCACCAAATGTATGCGGATATATGAGGAGGATCACGACATTTGATGAACACCTTGTTGTCGCTGTAAGTCTTGTTCTTGCACGCATGTGCTAAGGATGTTAAAATGGCAGAGCTTAACACAGAGATGGCTAACACAAGCCTCAACACCGACAACTTTTCAAACATGTTGCCGTTTAATTGATTATTTCGTTGTTGTTTTTCTCCTTTCGACTTCTATATAGCAAACACAACCCTCTCTCAAATTGAATAAGCCGGGGCAGGTTGTGGTAGAAAAAGAAGGAAGAATGAGCTTTTTTTTTTTTTTTTTTTTTTTTTTTTTTTTTTTTTATAGAAGTGGGTATGGGTTGTTTTGTTTTTATAACGATGACAAGTTTGAGAGAAGAAAAAGAAAAAACATCATAAAAAAAGGATTAAATTTTAAACATCTCAACATCTATGAGAAGTTATTGGTTTGATACAAATTCAACACCTCATTCTCACAAATAATCAATAGAAAATTTATAATTAGTAAAATAAATAAAAAATGTTAATAATTTATTAGATTTTTTTTAATTTGATTCTTTCTAGAAAATGATGTGATATGCTTCATTTATCACATTATAATTGTTATTCTAGGTTATTTTGTACAAATCAAGAAAAATTAATAAATAGATAAAAGAGAATCAATTATACCAAATTAATCTTATAATCATTTATTCAATTTTTTTTAGTCCATATTATAAGAGATATAAGTACCTGAAAACATAATTAATATTATATTGAAAAGTTAAAATAAAAATATTATGAAACAAATTTTTTATTCATACACAATGATTATTATGGGACGCGAATAATTAATTTTTTTAATAAGGATTTAATGTTAATCTTTTTATTTAATAGAGAAATGGATGAGTACAAACCCAATATTAAATGTTAAAGTTGATTGAGTAAGGTGTATGAATTATTATAAATTCTTTCACATTATTTTTTATTCCTACAAATAAAATAAAAAAACTTAACATTAAATATTAATTAAATATAAACATTAATACGATCTGATACATTAAATATATATGTCTGTATTAACTAGATACATTAATTTAATACATTAAATGCATATGTGTATAATATTAATACTTTATAAAATATTAATTGTATAATATAAATTAAATTGAACCAAATTTAAATAAATAATTCAATGTTATTGTTGATATTTAATTAAATTCTGATATATAAAATTATTATCATATTACGTTCGATGTAAAATATTTAAGATTTGTCGGATTTTTCTAATAATTTTTTGATAGAAAAATAAAACAAATCTCTACAATATGTTATGATTTTTACAAACGTTAAATTATATTTAAAAATAAAACGTTAAAATTATATTTAAAAACGTTAAAAAATTCTTAGAAAAATAAAAATAAAATGTTAAAATTATATTTTTTTTTAAAATTAAATAAAAATTATCATCTGTTTAATTATAACTGAAAATGTAAAATACAAAAATATAATGCTTTATATATATCATGTTTAATTATTTAATTTATTTATCTAATTTTCAGGTTAAATAAAAAAAATATTTGAAAATATATATATATTTAATAATTATTTAAATATAAATATTTAATAATTAAATCTCACTGCAAAAATAACAACTGTGTTTATGTAAAAAAATATACCTACATTTACACTTTTATCCTTACGAATGAGAAACATAAATTACCTTTTTGTCCTTAAAATAAGAGGGGGAAATAACATAATTATTCTTACTTCTACTTTTATATATATATATATATATATATATATATATATATATAAAGATAAAGATTAATAAATTGACATTTGTACTCATAATTATTATTCACTATGTATCTATCAAAATGACATATAAATATAGTAATAATTTGTTATAGATAAAATATATTATAGTTGATTATTATGTTGATTTAGTCATAGGAAGGAGTTGAACTGGGACATTGAGAATTTACAACAAACAACTTGTACCTGTTCAATCAACTGAATGAAATAGACCCCCTTAATTAATTCATGATTATTCATAAAATTGATATAGATACATACATTGGAATTAGACAAGATCCAAGATTTCCTTGGCTTGGATGTTAGAAGTAGCTAGTTGATGGACTTGAGGGATAGAACCGGAGAGAGGACCATCTTGCCAAAGGTGAACAATTTTGGTGGTACCTCTTGGAAGAGTGAGGATAGCATAGATGGTGATCTCATTGTTTTGACGAGTAGCCGCCAAGCCTGAGTGAGGATAAGAGATGTTCCCTTCTTCCAAATGGGTTGAGTAATTGGTTATGGAAGTAATATATGCCCTTGGGGCACCACCGGATTGTGAGATAGCCACCAGAGCCTGTGCTCCAACCATAGCTGTTTTGAGGTTGTTGTTGGGATTGATAGCCCATGCGACCCACCTTTCTGGTGCAGTAATTCCAGCGTGTGTGAATGTCATGTCCAACTTGCCTGTGGCTTCATATCATAGGTCCAATAGAGATATGACGATAACTGAGGAAGATCACGACATTTGGGGAACACCTTTTTGTCATTGAAGGTCTTGTTCTTGCATGCTTGTGATGAGGATGTCGAAATGACAGTGCTCAACATAGAGATGGCCAACACAAGCCTCATCACCAACAACTTTCCAACCATGTTGGTATCTAACTTATTATATCGTTGATGTTTTACTCCTTTCTATATAGCAAATCCAACCTTATCTTGTGAGAGAAAAAGAAGGAAAAATGGATTTTTTTTTATAGGAGTGGGGCAGTTGTTTTGTTTCTGTAACGTCCAATGATAATCAATTTGAGAGAAGAAAAAAAAATATCATTAAAAGAAAAAAGGAGTTAAATCTTAAACACGTCAACATTTATGAGAAGTTATTGGTTGGGTACAAATTCAACATATACACTTCATTTTTAAACATAATCAATAGAAAATTCTTAACCAGTAAATTAAAATAAAGAAAACATGTAATTATTTATTATATTTATTTTGTTTCTTTCTATAAAGAATATTTTTTGGGTGAATTATTTCTTTCTAAAAAGGATATGATATAATTAGTTTCTTTTAAGGGAAATACTTAATGGCCGATGGTATGAAAAAAATACTGCACGATTTTGACGAAAACCATTTTTTAATAACATATTGCGTGAATTCCGTCAAAAACTTAGTTTTGTTATTTTTTAAATGAATCTTTCAACCAATGAGATTTAAATATGTCATTTCTTTTTGGGTTCGATTCGTGCGGAAAACCTTGCACTATGTAGCAATGATCTTTCTTTAATAAGGATTTAATGTACAAAGATATTTATTTTATCAATAGAGAAATAGAGAAATGAGTAGACACAAACCCAACATTAAATATTAATTAAATATATACATTAATACTATTTGATATGTTAATTATTATAGATGTTTGTATTAAATGCATATAATATTAATAGTATAATACTTTAAACAAAATATTAATTATATGGGTTGACTAACTAGTGTTTTTAGGATACTAATTAAAAAATTAAAAGGAAAAAATATTTATTGTGAAAATTATAAGATTGCATAAATTAAGTTATGACAGGTAATTTTGTGCATCCTGATTATTTTTTTTCCTTTTAATTTTTTTAACCAATATTCTAAAAACACTGACGAGCATTTGCCTAATTATATAATATTATTTAATAAATACTTATTAAATACATACTAATTGTATTTAATAAGATTTATTATTTTCTTAAAATTTATTATTAAATACATATGTACAAGTGTCACCATCTATTTATCTATTCTTTTCAACATATTTATTTTTACTTCAAAATATCATTTAATTAATAAACACAATATAGATGTTATCAGGGAAGTGTCAATAAAATGTGGATTAGCGTAAAATCGAGCTGTCCTTGCAAGAATATAAACAACTTAATTGATTTGTTTACGAATCAAACTCACGGATGAATTATTTACAAAACCAAGTTTCTATTTACATACATTGAAAATGAAGCCCAGTTCTAATAATGTTCGTGCTGTTGTGAACGTTGTGGAAGACCTACTTACAATTAAGCTCAAAGATCACTTTGTGTAGCCTCAAGTCAATGACCCAGTTGATAGCTGCTAGAGGAGACGAAGCCGAATGAAGCTTCGGCTTCATCAATGGGAATGCATGGGACCAGCATGTAATGAGGTTCTTGCAGCAACAAACTCGCCATTTGCATGTCAAAGACCATGCTCCTAAACATATTTATTCATCATGTATTTGTCCTCTGAATTTTGTCATGGTTTGGCAAGGGATCTTCCTTTCCTTTAAATTAATACAATATATGAGCTAATTTATGTAATTATATAAACTCTAATAACAAAATCTCAATCCATAATTTTGATGTCAAAAAATTCTTATTGCAACCCGCTAGGATAAGACATATATACTATATTTCTTATTTTCTTTCAAGGAAAAATTGGAGGAGAAAAAATGGGCCAAGAGATTTTTATTTTATTTTAAAAAAAGTGTATAGATTATTAAATTTGAAAAAATATTTTTATTTTTACTTTTAATAACTAAAAAATACACTTGTTTAATTATTTTCTATTTTCAAAAGTGTATGTAAAGAATAACTAATATTTGTCATAATCCTAGTTGATGTGAGATCTCAAACATAATTTTATATCAACTAGAGATAAATATATATATATATATGAAAAACATTTTTTTATCAAAATGGATATTATAAGATTGAATGAGGCCTAGATTTACATTGTACATATCATTATCCTTATTAGTATATGCAAATTCTTAGCCAATTGAGTGGATAAAAATTAAAAATTACATTCTTTCTATAAGATATTAATTCCTGAAAAATAATATATATTAAGACTACTAGTTTTTTTGGCTTATATCATCTTATTTTCATCATTATAGTTATGCAACCATGGAGAATATAGTAAGCACATCTAGATATGGTGTCAAGAGTCAAGACTATTATTGAAGTCTAGATTATTATTATTTTTAAGAAACCATGAGAAGTGATATGTCTTTTAATCTTCAATATGTGTTTGTATTTCAAGTTTAGACATTAGAAGTTGCAAATGTCCTTGAACTTTTTTGTGTGACATAAATATGTTCTTTTAACTTAGGGTTTTAGGTTTTTTCATGTATATTGACTCATTACTATATTAAAATTAGTGTGCAAACCATATCCAAGAGTGTAGGCTCTTTAGCTCAAGTGATCTACTTATCTAAAAATATAATTTTTTTAAAATAAAGACCCGAGTTTTTTTTTTGGTGAAATAATCATGTTCAAATAAATAGAACTATTATGCATAATAAAAATCTCATTCTAAGCACTTAATACAACGTATCTCGCACCATTTCATCAACGTTAGTTGGTTATCTAAAATTGTTTTGATACTTCGGATTTATAACTCTTATTATTTATATGCCGTAATTTTTTTAAACTCCCGGTGTGAAACTTATTATCTAACAATGACTATCCCCACGTGAAGTCATGTTCGTGATAAAAAATCATGGCATACATAAATCAAGTGAACTTAGCCTTTCCTACCTCTCATTTTCTCATGCTTCTCACTATCTTTGTCTTTGGGGTCACAAAATAGTAAAAGAAGAAAACGAATTGATGTCACAAAAATTGACACATGAATTAACGTTGAAAAAAAGGAAGGGAAACGAAGCCATTTATGCCAACAAAACTGGGAAACTCGAAAGTAGTGTATAAAAAGCCACAATTTCAGATAGGCTCATTTTGGACCACCCTCATTTCTGGTGAGAAACTCATGGGCCTTTTTCTGCGATGCACGCATGGTTCATTATTCTTTTTATTTTGGTCCAGTGACAGTTCATTTCTATGAGGAGAGCCCAGCCTTGACCCTATAAAGTATTAACCTTTAATAGATTCGATATAAAAAAAAAAAAAAAAAAAAGTTGTCCGGGGACCCATGACAGCATTTTTTAAAAATAAAATGTGAGAATATTATATTAATTGAAAATATACTCAAATTAATTAATGTAATTATTAAATTTGAATAGATTAATTTGTTGTATTTTATAACGTTACAAATATGTTTATATTTTCAAGAACTCTGCAAAAATAGTTTGAGTATAAGTATTCAAATTGAAAATGTAATTCAAACTTGTTCACACAATAAATTTGTTTATCAACTTAAAATTTTAAGGATTACTAGGGTGTTTAGTTATAAATTTTTTTCTTTCAAAATTTGACTTTAATCTCTACTATTAAAACATTTTTTTAAAATATCCAAACTTTGGTCCTTAAAAGTCAACGTTTTCCCCCTTATACAGAGACTAAATTTTGGGTATTTTTTTTTTATAAAAAAAATATAAAGACTAACAATATTCCAAAATAAAGAGATGAGCTATACTCAAATTCTACCCAGCATAATCCTTTTGCCAGCCATCATCAGTCATGATGATTTGCATTTTGGAGGGATAGATTAATTTTAGATATACAAGGGACGGTGCTAGATTCTGAATGAATACTCCAAAGGTTTCTGTTCCTATTTTTAAACACTCACTCAAATCTCAATGACTATGATGCGTCCTACTACACTGTGAGATTCCAACGGGCCTCTGAAAAACAATGGATTTATAAAAATCTCCAATCAATTATCAAATTTTTTTGCTCCCACTATCTTCACGATGAGATTCGTAATTGAAGGGGAATAAAATCTCTCTTTGTTCTTTTCTTAGGAAATAGGCCCATACTGCAACTGTTCCCTTATGTTTGCAGATTCTGTTCTGCATGAGTGCATGAGTGCATGAATGATATAGCTGTCGTTTTGGACTTTTTGTTATTCTTCTGCCCGCAGGAAATTGCTAACGAACATATGGTATATATAGGTGTAGTGTACTCTTTCATAAGTTTAATTTATGGACAGTAAATAAGTTAAAATTTTGATTTAGGATATAGAATTATTTGATGCTAAATAAAGAATTTATATTCGATATGATCTTTTTTGTAATTAAAAGAAACTATTTTCATTTTTTTATGAAATACTAAAAATAAAACAGTTTCACGGGAATATATATATATATATATATATATATTAGTTTACTAATAATGAGAAACTTGTGTATTATTATATATATATATAATATTATCTTCAAAATTTAAATATGTTCTAATTTTTTTTCTTTTCAATCTATCATTTTTAATATCTTTAATTTTAACTTAAATATATTTTTTTTTAAAATAACAACGTATCACAACATAAGTTATTTATCATTAATTTAAAATATAATTTATATGTTAAAATTTTTATTATTACATATTGTATATATTTAGAAATAATGATTTATTATAAATTATAAATTTTAGTTGTATAAAATAAACATTTATTTTATGTAATTCAAATGCTGAAATACTAGTATAGTATCAGTAATATGGTGAAAAAGGAATAGAGAGGTGGAAAGAAAATGGGGAAAAGGACATGAAAAAGAAAATGAGTGTATGTTTATATTTAGAGTAAAATGTGCTTTAGGTCTTTCTATTATCGACCAAACTTAGATCTCTCTATTTTAGATTCCCTTATACTTTTGATCCTCCTATTTTTTATTTTTTTTATATTAGTGGAATTGATACCTCATCCAAATTTCATTAACCTTGTTTACTAAAGTGACTAACCATTTACAGAAGTGGAATCGAGTTCGAGGGTGTATTTATCTTTCCTTAAACTTGCTACGTCAATATACATGGTTGATATAGTTAGGGTGAATTATACTTATTTTAAAAAATAAAAGGGACCAAAGTCTTTTTATTATGAACCAAGACTAAGTTCAAACCTAAAATATATTTTATCTTTTTATTTATTGTAAAAAAATATTAAAAGTTAAAAAAACAAGTTTATTTATCAAATATTTTGTTAGGGTTGATTATGTTTTTTGTCTCTCATTTTTTTATTTATGCTTTTAGTTCTTCTAAATATAAATTATTAGTCTTGGTCTCTTATAATTTTTCATCTTATTTTTAGTCCAAATTATATTGACTTAAGCGGTTAAATAATGATATAACATTCACATGACTTTTCATGTGAATTATTATAAGTTAGTATTTTTTCAATTTTAGTTCTTCTAAATTTTTTTATTCATTTTATTTTATGTAAATTTGTTTCTTTCAATTTTAGTCTCTTTTGAGATTTTAAT
>PYAF01003359.1:186157-209238 GCA_007407185.1 Glycine tomentella | reverse complement strand
CCCTTTCAAATCTTCTTGTCGCTTATAATAATCACCAATTAGCTGGCAGGGCAGGTATGTTTTGTCCTGCCGTTTGTTTGGATGGTTGCACTTTCTAATCTTGAGGTTTTGAATAACCCGTGTCGGTGTTCTCTTCTTTCATTCATTTAAAAGTATGGGTCTTATATATATTACTTAGGTTCATTGCTTGCATCATCAAAAGGCGAATCTGTTAGGTGAGAGATGGTACTGGTTTATCTTAAGCAAAAGTTTGAAACATCTTGGAACGTAGAAGATCTCAGCAAGATAGTTGAATTCTCACGTTTTCTATGACTAAGCTACCACCTCTATAGTATTTTGCAAAACTTTTACTCAAAGTTGCTTTCAAACTATTCAATTTTACATCTACGTCATTTCAGGAGAAAATGAAAAATAAAAAATAAAATAGAATTCGGCAACTTTAACAATTATTTAATCCCTACCAATCAAACTTTTTTGGGGGAGGAGGGTGTCTATAATAGTTATACTTAATGTTACTCTTACTCAGATTATTTCTATTTATGATAATATATATTGACTAAGTTTTCCATTAGTTCTGCTTATATACCAAGGGGGTGCTTGTAAATGATTAATAACGACAACTTCCTTATAGTTGTTTTTTCTTTATAAATTTTAAATTAATTATAATAGCTGGTTATTTATGACATTCTGATTTAGCAAACTCCCCCCAACCCACCCAATATCATTTTACCCCAAATGCCTCAATGCTCTTTTGGTAATTTAACACATAAAACACTATTTTTTTCCTACAATACAAGCAACAATCTTAATCCAAAAATATTAATGAATTAACATACCTAATCATAAATTTACTTTTCTCAATCAATTTTCTTGAAAATAAAAATAAATTATACATAATTGTTATTTATTAGTATAATATTTTTCACCGTTCATTCAAATAAGTTATATAAGTTTATGTTTGACTAGTTTTGCCATAAATACAATAAAATCCAGTCATGGGCTCCCCCCCACCCCCCCGAACAAAAGACATGATAGTATCATTAAGCCAAGTCTTGTTCTTTCCCTTTGTTATCCTCCTTTTTTCTGTTAAATGGGAAAGGTTTGAAGCCTTTCTGAAGCAATTTCTCGACCTCCTCAAACTGAAGGCCTTTGGTTTCAGGCACTAAGGCATAGATGGCCACAATTCCTATAAGAGAGAACCCTGCAAAGAGGAAGAATGTGCCACAAGTGCCTAGAGTTTTTGTCATGCTTAGGAATGACTCACTCACAATGAGATTAGCACACCAGTTGGAAACTGCTGCTATACCCCCACCAAGACCTCTGAATCTCAATGGATAAATCTCAAGAGTTTAGAACCCAAGGCACAGTCCCATTCCAGGAGAGTATGCTATGATATACAATCCAAGTACTACAACAGCAAGGATTCCAATTCTGCTTGGACAACCCTTAGAAAACCATACTCGATTTTGTGCACGACACATGTCTCTTATACTCTTGTCTGCTGCCAAGTATGCTCCCGGAAGAACCTATCATCAGATATAGACAGAATGGAATCTTGCTTAATCGAACAGAATATTATTTGGAGGAAGTCCAGGTTTTCACATATTCTTAGCAAAGAATGAAACACATATGACAATAGAATTTAATTAGAATATTGTCAAAAATCAGATACGCATAAATTGGAATAATAATTTCTTATTCATTCATTCATCTATTTCTTCATTCACTTATTCACTCATTCATTCACTCATATTTCACTTCTTAAATGAGGTATATTTACACAAGTAATATTAACATCCTGAACACAATAGTAGGAAACAACAATTCAAACTAGGAAACAATAATTCAAATTCAAATTATATCTTCAACAAATGTAAAGACTTTTTACATTATCATTAGTAGCGTGTTTGATTTTTCATGTTTAGTACAAAGTTAATAGTTATAATTTCCACATATTAGACATGATTTCTTACCTCTCAATGAGTTTCCAAACACAAATTTAATTATGAATTATCATGTATGATAAGATTGTTAATTTTTATAATAGTTGCTTTAAAAATTATGTTTACTTGTTTAGGATGATATCTAATTGGCATAGAAGCTAAAACAATATATTTCTAATTTCTAAAGGACACAGGTTTACATTAACGTGATGTTGAAGTAAACTGAAATGTTGTTGTTAATTAATGTCCATACTAATTAAAAGATAAAAATATTTAATAAAAAAATTATAAGAGAATGTAAAAATATTCTTGGCAACACAATTTTCTGCCTCTTAAATGTTAGGAAAAATATACTTCCTCCATCCCTAATTGTAAGACACTTTCAATTAATTTAAACCTCCTTGTAGTTAATTTATTAATTACATGTTAATTATTTATACATTATTTTAAAATTATCATTTTTTTATCTATCTATCTATTTAATGTTTGAAGAGAGAATAACTAATAAAGGGTATGTAAGGTAAAAAATAATTGATACATCTACAAATTAGAAAATGATCTTATAAAATAAGACAAATAAATTTATGAAAATGTCTTATAATTATGGACGAAGAAAGTATTTGAACACCCCAAATACTAATTGTCATTTAGAGAAAAAATAAAAAAATATAAATATAATAAGTGATATGATGTGATTAAAATAGATAAATAAAAAGAAATGAAAAACACTGCTAAGATATTTAAAATGGTGAAATGTCCAAATATCATGACTCCAAATGTTAACCCTCTCCCTCCCTCCTTTTTCCAGTTTTTGTAACAAAATATAACAAAACAATAAAGTTGTGTTTGATTGAGAGAAAATAAATAAAATAAATGAAAATTAAAAAAGTAAAAATAGGTAAAAAAAACAAAATGATAAATAAAATTATTTATTTGAAGAGAAATAAAAAAATAGAAAGAAAGATAAGAAAAATAAGTAAAAAAAATAATAAAAGCAGATTCCATTATTTTTAAACTTATTTCTCACCTTTATAATCCCTACCAAATTAACATACACTCATTTTTATCCCTCAAAATTGTTTTCATTGTTGAAAACAAACACAAGAGATACTTATTTTCTTAAAATGTTATCTTATATTTGTCATTTTAAATCTTAGAGTTATTAAAAAAGTAAACAATACCACATGCCGAGTTTTGGGTAAAAACAATAGACGTAAAATTCTATTATTTGAATATTAAATACCAATTAGTATTGTATTATCACTTGTACTTTTTATCTTTTATATATACATGTCTTTTTTTTTTCTTCGTTAATAGGAGGGGTATAGGCTTACCAGTGTCAGGATCACACAAAATTATTCTTCATAGCGCCTACGCAAAAATTTCTCACGATTCTTAGTTAATTAAAATGCAAACGGAAGGGTTTGTATCACTTCAACAATCACCATCTTTAATTTGTTTGCTAAAATTGGATGAAATCTATTCCCAATCATAATCGTCTTTCAAAATCTACTATGTACTTCTATTTTTTTTTATGCATACACACTAATTTGATGCATGAAACCCCGAATGTATCCTTATCCTTCCGTGCATATAATTAAACTTTAGCTAGCATGTTAATTTAATTACAGAAGAGAAACTTTCATGAAATAATTAGATCATGCCAACACCAAAAAAGTGACACTAACAAGAAAATCAAACATACAAAATTACACAAAATAGGACTTAGGAGCACAGTTTTTTCCATCCCTTACCGGCAGTGACTCTGTGGCAAATCTCTGCAATGGATCCTTTTGATTCCAACCAACTCTGCTCCTTCTTCAGTTCTTCTTCTTTGTTGGTGTCATTCTTTCTTTTGGAATTAGGACTATTGTAAATTCTGGACCTTCTTTGCCACGAGAATAAAGGGAAAATGCTCGTCCCACTTCGTAAAAGTCAGGGATAATCATTCAATTTAACAAGTGTTGGTGGGGTTTTTTCTTGTTGTGAGAGTTGAGATTCACTTCTACAATCATTCCCGTTTCTTTTTCATATATGTTGATTAATAATGGTTGCATTCATTAACCATAAAAATAGCCTAAGCCTCACATAGTTTATATACTTATATATCACGCATTTCGACCAAAATACTGGACTTGGGTCATATCAACTAATAAAATATCTCTTACTGTTTCACTCAACTCAATCCTTAATCTGATAGTTCTACCTTTTTGTCATTGACATTTTGACATGTGACAAAGTTAGGCCAAAGAATTTACTTTCTTGAACAAACATCCAATTCATTTCCTGAAAAGATTATAAATTTATTATCTTAATGTCAAAATATATATGAACTTTTTCTTAACTCCCATGTAAATTGCTCGATTTTGGAGTTCATCGTGAGCATGTTTGGAAACGTTTTGGGAACATATCCGATATCAAAAACATGTCAAACTATTTAAATGGCACAGAAACTACAATAGTATATTTCTAAAGGACACAGGATCACATTAATGCGATGCTGAAGCAAACAAAAACTATCGATATGTTTAGATTAGTTGCTTTTAGTGCATTTTCATGTGATAATTTCCTAAGACATGGATCACGAATAGTAATTCAGACATACTATATAAAATCTATATAGCATCAAAATTAACACTTTGTTTGATTACTAAGCAATAATAGGGAGAGGATGAAAATATTAGTGGTAAATTATAAGTTAATTTCATTAAAATAAACTCGTTTATCACACATAATTATATTTTTAGTAACTTTTAGGCTAATTTTAGAAGTTACTGCAACTATTTTTTTTGTTCTTTCTCCATTTTTGTCCTCTGTTTTATTTATTTGATTTCCCTTCTTATCTTTTTCCCCCCATTATTTCAGAATCTCTATGTAATTATTTTTTTTTTTTTGTGTGTGTGAAAAAATAGGAAACATGTCTCGATAAACAAACTAAAATAACTATGACAGTCTATTGCTTTAAAAACTTATAGATCATTGTATTTGAGAATGATTTTTTTTTTAATCTTCACAATTATTTTATAATATAATTTTTTTAAAAATTATTATCCTAATTTTTAAGATGATAAATTATTAAAAATAAATGTAGATATTGAAAGTAATTGTGCATATTTAACTCAATCAGCCTTTTACGTTTATCATCCTAAATGTCTTTTACATGTTTTTTTGCATTTATTAACTAATTTATTTGTTAATTTTACTAAGCACTTTCAATCCAATAAACACATAATTACTATTATTTGTTAATCTTAGAACAACATTTGGTGCCCTTTTATTTTGATTTGATAATCATCTTAGTGCAAACGTACATATCAACTTGATCCAAGTCCAGTGGATCTATGTTGGAGTGAGGGTGGGTCAATCCACCCCTTCATTTCAATAAAATTACTAATATTTGTCCAAAAATATTATATTTTGCACATCTTAATTTTATATTTTGTATATCTAATTTTATGTATTTGAACTTTCTTACTAGTTCACATATAAGAGTAAGTAAATATATCATCTTATTTTAATAAAGTGCACATATTTATCTTAAAATTTTATATTTTGTACCTTTTATTTTTGTATTTGAATCCAACTATCTCATAGGATAATGATAATTATTAATTTTTTATTTTTTTAAAATAAATTGTCTCCACTGACCCAGGATCCTAGATCCGTCATTTATCCAACCAATTGCTCGGATCAAGGTACTTATTATTATTATGATTTTAAATAAGGCCATGAGCTCTAAAATGTGAAATCTAAAAAGACGCAGAATAAGAAGGCATTGAAAAAAAATAAATTAAATATGATGAAATTATTATGGTACTGTGTGTGGTATGAGAAAATATAAAATGTGTGTGTGTGGTATGAGAAAATATAAAATGTGTGTGTGTGGTATGAGAAAATATAAAATGGTATAACATTTGTCAAGAATGGGATTCGAACCCATGCCCTTTCGGACCAGTACCTGAAACTGGCGCCTTAGACCAACTCGGCCATCTTGACTTATGTCAAACACTTCCCTATAACATTTAATTAACCAAAAATCTACAATCAAAATCAACTTTCTCGTAAATATTAAAATTGTTAAACAACAATAAATTAATTCTTAAAAGATTAAAAATTTAAATTTAATTTATATGATAAATTATTTTTATAAATAATTGAATAATAAATTAATAATTAAAATTTATAATTTAATATTAAATTAATTTTTAAAAAATATAATTTATTATTAAATTAATTATTAAATATTACACCTTAATAGGATTAATTTATCACGTATTACATTTTTTAGACGAATTTCATTATTTTTCTTTGATTTTCATGAATGCTTTGCTCACCCTAAAAACATTACAACTTTAGCTAAAATTTAGCAGTGTGTCAGTGTGGTTCCCCAAGATTTCCCTCCAACTCAAAGTGCATAAAATGCCAAATCTTTGTTCCAAATTGCAAAACCCTTAAACCCCTTCCACGCCATGAAGTCTCTTCTGAACCCAAAGTTCTCAGCTTTATCTCCCAAAGCCTCTCCATTTGCTCTGTTATCACTTCCTTCTCAATCCACAACTCGATTCTCTTTCCGCAGCAACCCGCGTCGAATCCCCAATCGTCTCCTCCGCCTCAACCCACCACCCTTTTCGTCCAATAATTTCATTTGCGCCATTCAAAATCGAAACTTGCAAACGGAGCCCTCGCCGCCTCCCTCCGGCGAGATTCACGTCATTGTGGGGCCCATGTTCGCCGGAAAAACCACCTCGCTCCTTCGTCGGATTCAGTCAGAAACCGCCAACGGCAGGTCAACCCTTCTTCTCTCTTTATCTTTAGTTTTCTTATTTAAGAGAACAAAACCCTTTTACCTGAAGTGGTTATTTGTTTGTTTATTTTTGCTTATCTTAATTTCTCTGCTTGATTAATTGGTTGTTGAGTGTAGTTTGTCATGGCTAGATGCATTTACGGTTATAGGGACATCATGCTTGCAACTATTGATTCCCAAAGTCATTATTGTTTTGTGCTTTGACTTGGAAAGGCTTTTTCTGTGCAATGTCATATTCACTGTGTATATCCTATGAAGCGAGGACTCTGGACACGACACGACTAATGTCTAAAATATAGGACACGGGGACACTGCATACACACACAAACAGACATTCTAATTAAATGAAATGTGAGTAACATAACAAAGTATCTAAATTGATGGTATATTAATCTTTTTAAACCAACCTTCGATGTTCTTTCAAGTATATTAATTGTGTATAGGTGATGGCTTAAGTCTTATGCCAACAAAAAAGTAATTTTTGAATCAAACACCTAATAAGAAGTGTTGAACAAGTGTCGGGATTTGTCAATGTCAGAAACGTGTCTGACACGACGGTGACACTTCATATAAGAGATGTGTCTGTGCTTCATAATGTATATCTTAAAGGTCGGAGAAGGTAATTGGGCTCTTGTTCCCAATGGGATTGGCGACGCATTGGAGAGCTTATTCTCTGATGCTGCATGAACGCATATTCTGGAAATAGTATAAGAGGTGGAGGTTTTAGATTTTTTTCTTAGATATCTGAAGATTTTAAACCAAATTATGTTACTTTTCTTACAGTTTTGATTGGTGAAAGGCATTGTATTTTCAATCAATGCCTACAAGCTAAACATTAGGCAGCAATGGTTGACCCTACATTTAAGAAGTATTTTAAATTTGAACCTGTAGATTCTGGATATATGTTGCCTTGGTAATGGAGATATAAGGTTGGTTGGGTGGTAAAAGGAAAAGAAGGGAAGGAGGGAGAGGTCGTGGGTTCGAATCCCTCCACTAACAAAAAACTAACATTTAACAACTAACATTGACCGATCAAAAAAAAAAAAAATGTTGCCTTGGTAATGCTTATGCCTCTTCTGGGTTTTGGGACAATGTTGAGGAGGTTAGGGCTACAAAGGAGCCTGGTCACAGAGGATTGCTGGTCCACATGCTTTGGGTATGAGTCTAATCTCTCCCTAAGCATTGGAATGTTGTGTTGGCCCGGAGCATAAGGTGCTTTGGTGGGTTTTGAATTCCTATACTGCATTAAAGTCTGCTCACCTTGAGCTCAATTTTCCAATTGAGTCACACCTAGTGGTTGGAAACAAATGGTTCCTTACTTTCATCTTTGGGAAAGCAAGGAAAGTTAATTCTGGATGTGAATACTGATAGAATGATATGTGAAGGTTATGTTGCTGTGATGACTCTTGATGTATAGCAAGTTCCTGATTGTTATATTTGTTTATCTTTCAGGAAACTCACTAAATGGTTTAGCAATAACATGATTCATGAGGTGCATATTTTAATTTTATGATGCAGAAATGTAGCAATAATTAAATCAAGCAAAGATACAAGATATGGATTAGACTCAATTGTTACACACGATGGTGCAAAATTACCATGTTGGGCACTGGCAAACTTATCATCATTCAAGCAGAAGTTTGGAATTGATGCTTATGAGAAGGTATTGTAGTTTGAAGTTCTGTAACATGTATTTATTTATCATTTATACCACAGATAATTCAATGTGTAGTTGTGTACATGGATTCTAATAAGTAATTATATGATTGGTTTGTGTGATGCGTGACTGTTGATAATTTTATTTTTTCCCCCTTCCCCTCCAAGGTATACTAGTTTACTGCATGCATTTTGTTGACCCTCAATTTATTGATGATGAGTGATGACAGCTGGATGTGATTGGTATTGATGAAGCTCAATTCTTTGACGACCTTTATGAATTCTGTCGTCAAGCTGCTGATCATGATGGAAAAACAGTAATAGTTGCAGGACTAGATGGTAACTATTTGAGGTAATACTTAGTTTTAAAATTATTTTGTCTGGTAGGTTTGCAATGAAGCCATACTTTCAGATGTTTTGTCATAA
This sequence comes from Glycine tomentella, assembly GCA_007407185.1. Lineage (NCBI taxonomy): Eukaryota > Viridiplantae > Streptophyta > Magnoliopsida > Fabales > Fabaceae > Glycine > Glycine tomentella. Next base: position 200,409 of record PYAF01003359.1, on the reverse strand, counting down.
CACAAGCTTGACTTGTTTCATTTAAATTCTATTTGTTTATACTTGTGTTACTAGGGGTTTTACCAGTAGGTTATGGTTGAATTTTACATTATCGAGTCCATGCTGAAAGTGTTTCTACATTTACTGGCAGGAGGAGCTTTGGTTCCGTCCTTGATATAATTCCCCTTGCTGATTCAGTAACCAAGTTAACTGCTAGATGTGAAATCTGTGGGAAGCGTGCTTGCTTTACCCTGAGGAAGACACAGGATAAGCAGATTGAGCTGATAGGTGGTGTTGATGTCTATATGCCAGTGTGTCGGCAGCACTATGTCAGTGGACAGGTAGCCATGGAAGCCACAAGGCATGTCCTTAAATCTCAGAAGGTTGAATGTGGCTCCCATACATGAATTGGTCCACACTTCTTAGCAGGTTGCCTGCCTGCCTGGCTAGTGTTTATTCATTGTTGTCCCATATCTATATATTGAAAGAAACGAGTAGATTATCAGTAAGCATGTCAATGTGGATTAAATAACTCAGAAGAGACGAGGGTCAGGGAGTATATAACGCCCTTCACAATTAAAATTTTAAGTTGAAACCATTGATGTATGTTGTGTTTAGATTGTGAGGTTGGTGCAGCTTGGGACTATATAAATGTGGATTAATCAATCTGAAAATAACAATTAGTTCGTGCTGCACCACTTGAGTAATCTCTACCACTCTATTGTCACTGCTATCCCAGTTTCAATCTTCCAGTGTTCAACATTGCTGCTTCTATTATCCCTGTGAATGCGAAGGCAATCCAAATTTTGACTGGAACACACGTCTATATGGCTTTCAAGGAGTACTGAAGTACAAAACTTCAGGGGTGGATTAGTCAATAGCAGTTTGTTTTTCTTGTTCGGAGAACCCCTAACCACGTTGTACTTGGTCCTTTTAGTGTCTCGTGCGGTTCTGCCTGATTGTTTCAGTATCAAAGAACTGCTGCTTAGCAGTATTGTTAAGGCCATCTCTGATGCAATTATTAAAATATTTGTGATGGTTAAAATGACATCCTGGTAGATGACGGCAGTTTTATTTGGTCCTCCAGGATGGTTCTGATAAAGTAAATTGGTCATTCATCAATTTTTTTGTACTAATCGTATTAATTTTTATCATGAAACACTATTTCGGTGACATTCTTCACAGTTTTTTTTTTTTTTTGTTAATTTATATAATTCTATCAATTTAAAGATAAATTTATATTTTCATCACCTTTCCCTTCGAAGACTCCTCTTTCAAAGATTCTCTTCAGGGCTTCAGGCACTTACTATCATTGCAAACTATATAAAAACAAGGATAACAAAAATAAAAACGATAGTAAGTCATGACAAATCAATAAGCCTCGTAACAAAAAAGATTATTTTCAATTAATAAAATCACAAAACAAAATAAAACTTCTATAGCCACGACCTCAGAATTGCAGAATAACATCAAGGCACAACAAAGCCATTCAGTCCCGAAAGATGGTTATGGTAAATGTTATTTATCATCATTGGCAGGTGGCTATACTGTCATTTGGACAGACAAATGAAAAAGTTGGACAACACTAGCAATCAAAGTTAGGCTTAGAACATTAAAATATATGATTTACATAGGAATTTCAACTTTAGCAAAGGTAAAGAAAAAAACTATAATAAAACAGTATTGTGTCTGTAGGCACTCATAGACGCAAACTACTGGAAAATCAAAGCAGATTGCCTGGAAAGTGACCCATTTGAGTGTTCAATGTAAGAGAAGGGTATCTGGAAAAAGCGAAATTGTAGGCTTATTTTCCTCTTCTCCCCTTCTCAGCACAAACCCAAAAGGGTCAAACAAAACAAAAAGAAAAGAACTTTAAGACGAAGAGAGTGAATGTGAGAGGCTCGGTAAGCAGATTTGTTGACAGAGATCCCAAATGGATGTCACAACAACCGGCCAGTTAGCTTCTGTAATAGAATTGATATAGCTACAGCCACTATGGCACATTCAAGATCAAGGGTACATTTTATTTTGCTGAAACCCTTCCCTTGGTACATGTAGCCTCACCACCACAACACCAATATCAAATAACCAACGTTTTCAATTGGGATAACTAGCAAAACACAAACAAGAGTTTGCCCACAACAAATACAAGACTTTTTAAATCACAAAATCAAAAGCCATTTTCACAACACCAAAGACTTATATCTTAATCAAATAATAATAACAACAATAATAATAATTATAAGCAGCCTCAGAATTGCAGAATAATAACAGCAAGGCAAAGAAGCCATTCAGTCCCGAAAGATGGTATTTTGGTGATTGATATCATCATCGGCTATGGTTTTAGAATATAACACAAAGGAAAGAATGAGCTTTGATTCTTCACCTAATTTCTAATGGGAAGCTTTGAGAACAGACAGGCGGCACCAAAGTTAAAACTAGGTTTAAAAAGAGGGTTTCTCTTGCTATGTATTTTTTTTTTATAGATGCCAGTCTTTGCTGATTTGGGCCTATGGGCCTCCCTCTTTGTTGCATTATTCTGTTCAATAACTCAGTTGAAAAAAAAGAAGAAATTGTTATTTTCACTTCCCTTTAGTATTATATAAAATATATTTCCAATCATTTTAATAGTTAACAAAACATATTTTTTTTTATAATATTCCCATATTTTATCCTTGAAATAAATATCCCGAATTTTTTTTAATATTTTTATTAAGTTTTTGGACAAAAGGATGATTAACAAAATACTTTTAAAGATGTATTGATGTAAATTATTTAATAATTGGATCTTACTAGAAATCAACAAAGGACTCAACTATCTATCAATTATGTTGGACTTTATTGGTAGATCTTTAATTTTAATTGAGCATATTAATGGAGACCTTTTTAATTTTTTGAATATCCAAATGGATCACAATTCATCAAACAAAAATTTACATTTGGTTTGATCAAATTTAAATAGTTTTAAGCCTTTAACTAATCAGTTTAATCTTATTAGAAGAATTGGAAGCTTAAAAAAAAAAAAACTGTGTATTTAAGAATATTTTTCTGTAAGTGAGGATTCACCGGAACGTCTTCTACTTCTAATAAGATGATATGATAAGATAATAGAGCATGAAATTAAAATATTTAAGAATGGGTGCATAGGTGCTGTAAAAAAAATTGTGTATTTAATTTATTTATTTTAGGTGAAAAAATAAACTCTTTAAATGAATGTGTATTTCAAGATATTAATCTATAATCAAACTCTTTTATGATATTAAATCAAACATACAAAATTTATCTAAAATTAATTTTTAACTCATGATTAATTCTCTAGCGTGAAACAGTAATAATTATACTCATCATGTCTTAAACAACAAATTATTCGGTAGTGTCGTATACAACAGAATGGGGAAAATAAATGGGCAGTTAAATGAAATAACAGGATTGAGAAATCTAGCATGAGTAATTTTTTTTTAAACTATGTATTTTAAAATCTTAGGCTATATTTAGACCAAGTATTAGAAAGATTGCTTTCCCCTTCCAGTTCACCAAGGTGCTGATCTTCAAGAACCATTTTTTCAGTCTCTTTCTACCCGCGTGCTTTCTCCATTCTCCATCCTATTCATTGAGGGCAAAAATGTATTAAGAAATTGCTAGCTAAACTAAGTATATGAATGCTGATGCTTGATAATGCAATTGCTGGATATTAACGGAAAAAAAAAAAGATAATAATTAAGATTCGTAACATCAACAGGTGTAAAGTATATTTATTATATAATGTGAAAAGATGTCAATTGGCTCAATTGGTGAAATTCTTTACAGTGAACACGATAACTGGGAACCAATCTCAGCTTTATGAAAAAGGAAAAGTAAAAAGAAAGACAAGGAAAGCAGTTCATCTAGTACTTATCTAATATACTAACATGTAAAGAAGTATAGAAATCAGTCTAGTAAGATCTGTCATCATCTACCAGCTAGACGCAATAAAATATAAAGGAATGTATACTGGAAAATTATCATAATGTTGACATTGATTAATGATTATCACTATTCACTCCACCATAATGCAGTCATTTCCTTCCAATGTAAACTTTTGTGTGTGTATGTGACGCTTAAATGCAAGGTAGCTGTTATGAAAAGTCAAAACCAACCACAAACTCTTCATTCATGTCATAATAAAAATGGCATTTCAAATAATAAAATGGAGATAAATCAGCAAAAAACCTTCAACATGTCACTGCAAACTCACATTTATTCAATAAGAATATTCTGTTAGTGTCCACTGGGAATAGCTATGCTACCTCACTCTCCTCAAAAGACATGATAAGCATTTACATCCATGATGTGATTATTTTTGGCGAAAACAAAGTAAAAATTACATACTTAGTTCACAGACAACTAGTTTTTCTATATGTATCAATTACATTCATAGATATGCAACTGTTTGTAATGTACCTTTGAGTGAACTATTTGGTTTCATTTCAGAAAGTTAGCTAGAGGCTATGAAGCTCTCGTTACCAAGTACATGAATCCCTTCTGGTGGCAATTTAAGGTCCTTTTGATCTGCAGTCTCTTTGGGAGGAGAATTTTTTGACCGGGCAAGGCGCTTAACATAGTTCAAACGCATGGATTTTGGTGTGCTTCCTGAATTATTTTTAGAACAATCAAACTAATAATAGTTGCCAACAACATATTTTTCCACTAAAAATATTTTCTTGGACATTTCTCTTTAATCAAATAACACAACTCACCAAAATTACCAAGTGATACATCTTGATCTTCCTTAGCTATCAACTCTGCTGCCAACTGGTGAGTAACAGCAGGAACATCTATTGAATGTGTCAGGTTTCGCACAAGACCTTTAATATGATTCAGACGCATCCTCCTTGATGATGAATTGGCTGGTTTATAAACTAGAGTTTCCAACGGAAGTGATGATCCTATTGGTTGCATTAAAATTTATACCATAAGGAAAAAAAAGAAGCATAAATTTGTCTAACTTGAAAAGAAAGGAAAAAGTGATGATCCTATTGGTTTCAACTCACGTGAGAAGACTTTGTTAATGCAAAAAATAGGAATTGTAAGTATAAAATATTAGATCCGAATTGAATAATCAAGATTAAAAAAAATGCACGTAACTTTTTTAAGTGATCATGTGAAAATCAACAACTAATAATCTTGACCATTCTTGTGTAGTTGTCTGATCTAGATTTATAATTTTCATTTCTAACAGGAGTTGTTCCCATGTGTGTGCTAATAGGTTGTTAAAATAGTCTAGATAAAAATTTGTTTGAATTAATGTTTTCTAGTTTGAATTATTGTTTCCTAATATTGTGGTTAGATAGTTAATATTATTTGTATAAATATACTTCATTTAAAAGGTGAAATATGAATGAGTGAATAAGTGAATGAATAAATAGATGAATGAATAATGAATTATTATTTCAATTTATGAGTATATGGTTTTTCACACTCTCTAATGGTCAATTGTGAACTTAATAAAAATTCACCTTCAAGAACTTTGGTTCCAAAATGTAATGTTTCTTGTCCTTGGTTGAGGCCATGATGAGGGAAACCAATGCCTTGAGAAAGGACTCCATAGTCTAGAAAGGTAGAAGAAGTGACACCTTGAAGCTCATCACTGGTACTGGCTTCACCTTCACTTGATTCTAGAGGTTGAAGTTGAGGAAAAGGAGAATATGGAATTTGAGCATTTGCAGCTCTTTGTCTTCGAAGCTGGTAGTTTCTGCGGCGTCTTGCAAGATGTCTTTCCCTTTGTTCTTGAGTCATTGATTGTCTCCTCTGCCTGTCACGGATGCGCCTCCTCTCCCTCTCTTGCTCCCTCTGCATTCTTGAGTCATGAAAATTGAACATTAAAGTTTCAAGGATCATTTTTTATTTAAAAGGCTACCAGTAATAATATTCTTATATACTTGAAAAGGGTGAGTATTTGTGGATTTGGCAAAGGAAGATTGGGAAAGAAGATATTTTCTTACCTGTCACTGCAGATATGAATTAATACTGGGGAGACAGAGGGAAGCAATTTGCGTGTGTTACGTACAATTCATTAAAATGAAATGAAACGCCAGATGCAAATTACAAAAGAAAATAAATCTTTATTTAATTAATTAGTTTTTTTTCTTCTTCTTTTTTTGCTTGAGATTTGCATGACAAGGTTCGTGGACCTCCCTTGCTTCTGCGTCCCATAATAACGGTTCAATGGAGAATTTGCCAAATCAGTGATTGACACTTAACGGTGTGGTCGCTTCTATATACAAGGTATGCATTGTAATCAATATGACTGTTATTTTGTTTAAATTTAATTAGTAGCAAACCCGAAAAAAGGAGAGATTATTTAATTTCGTTTTACATGCCAAAGAAACGAATCACGACATCCTTTACGTCTTTGCATGACAAATTCTTAATTTAACATCGGCTTTTTATGTTATGTATTTTTTCTTTCAAAAGATTATTATCTACCTTACATAATAAAATAGAATTTGTTAAAACTGTGGAAAAGTATTCAGGTAGTATATCACGCACTATTTATGATATATTAACCGGCTGTTCATGAGTTTTGCATAACAAGGTTTCCTACACGAGTATCTTCTTACAGGAATTAGAAGATATGATTAAAACCTTGATTAGTTAGTTACAATTAATTAGCTACGCAGTTAACATTGGTTGATTCGGAGTTAGTTAATTCCCCTTGTATATAAGGTTCATTTAGCTTTTTTTTACTACCATATATTGACACAGAGTATTTATGATAAATCACATCTTAATCACATTTTTTCCATGTATAAAATTTAAAACCAATACCTTATTTATAGAATTCATGTCCAGTTTCATTTGGGTCACACATTGGATTCATTTATCCTCATTTATTCATCTTTCTCATTTCAATTAATAATAAAATTTACTGATATTTTTCAATCCCTCTTAATGGATCTTTACTCTTTGGATTCTATCATGTTTTTCAACATATATTGATGACTATTTACATTATTGTAACAGTTTACATTAATAATTTGTCACAATGCGCTCAATAATATTCTACACGCTGTTTTCTGAATTTAAAATAGCAAAGGAAAATAGTACAGACCAAAACCTTGTAATCCATGCATGTACTTTAAATATAGTGTTTGGTTGGAGGTAGAGATTTTTATAAATTTATGTTGTTTAGTTCAAAATTTTGAAGGAAAGGGGAGGAAAATAGAGAGCTAAAATCCCTCCCCAATTAATTTTGACTCTCCTCTAAAATTGGAAAATTTGGAAGGGAGAGTAACTTTTACACTAATTAAATTAAATTATCCTTAATTAACTTATTAGCTTTATTTGATTATTCTAAATATATAATACTATACTATAATATTTATTTCTCCTCCTCTTCTTTCTCCTTTTAACAAAACAAGTTGTGCCCCTCTTTCGTTAACATCTTGTTCCTTTTCTTCTTTAAACCAAACAGTAGTACTATTAAAGCTTTAGCTTTTAAAGATTCATGTAAAAAGAAAAGGAAAAGGCAATAAAGTTGTGAATAAAATGAGTAACAACCTCATCTCAAAGTAACTACTATATTGAACTCAAAAAACTGCAAAAGAGGGCATGTCAATAACTATGAGGTTTCTCTTACGTTCTATCTAGCATTGACAAAAATGTTTAATGACTCAGCTGAACCCACAAAAGGTAAAGGATACACGTTGGAAGAAAGCTAAGTCTCTAACTAGCTAGTCCTATTGAGAAACTGCAGATACGATGAATAATACTAAGTGCCCAAAAAAGGGAAGAAATTAACAAGGAGGAAAATATACATATACCTATGAGGCTATGACAATGAGTCAGTAACATCTCCAAGCAGAAGCGGTACACATAGCTCTATTCTTCCATCCAAGATAGAGAGCACCATCTCTATGTTCGAGCCTATAATTTTCATTGAATTCATTCAACATATTTCTAACTGCAGCCGTGACTAAGGAACTCAAAGGGAATGGTGCAAAACCAGCCATTGAAAATCTTGACCTCCACTTCCCCAAGAGTTCATGCCTTTCCACCCTCTCATCCCCCTCACAAGCTACCATGTTAACAATGTCACGAGCCACGCAGTGTTGTTCTGCATTGATCCTTTGCTTATCATCTCTGGGGAGGGCCACATCTATGGACTCAAACATAGCAGTGTAGTAATTCAAGGTCTCAACAAACCTTTGGAAAAAGGGAGAAGTGTTGGTGTTGGATTCTTGCTCAACAAGTGTCACAACCTTGGGTGACAAGCTTTTGACCAATCTCAATAGCCTGTCTCTGTGGTTCTCTGTGCTCACACTCTCATCTGGCATGTGGTGCAAAACAAAAGGGAAGTTCACAACTAGTGCTTCCCCTGGTTGAATTACAAGGTTTTCTAGTTCAACCTCACTTCCACACATTGCAGCACTGTGGAACTCAAATGGTACTCCACAAGATTTGGCATAATCTGAGAGGCGTTTCCCTACAATGTGAAGTCCTCCCCCCCTTGCATGAAGTGATTGGGAATCATCAACACCTGTTACGCGAACGAAAGGCGGTCCACCTGGACGAGATGCAAGAGCCTGAATAAGTAACAACCACTGAGTGCCCTGTGCAATTTGGAAGTCAATTATGTGAATTCTTGATTCATGTAGCATTGCTTCTCCAATGACAGCATTTGCAGATGTGTAAGCAAACTTCCAATATGGGCAAATCTGGTACAGGATGCGCATGTAAGTCATGAGATCATTGCTTGTTGGTTGTTCACATTTCAAGGCTTTGTAGATTATGCTCCCTGAAGACTCCAACCTTGCTCTTAGACCCTCCAACATGTAAGCACCTAACCTCTGAATTGGATCACCCCCAACTGATACCATCTTTGCCAATACATTGTTCATAAATCCCACTGCTGTTTCAATATCGTCATCTGCCACAGCTTGTGCACACCGAATGAGGACTTCTTTCAAGTCTAATTTTGGAATCATTTCCACAATCTGATCCCAGTTGTATTTAGCCATTGGAGATGCTTCGTGGCAGCCACCCTTGTAGGAGCAGTGGCAACTGTCAACAATGTCTGAATCAGGCCCCAACAACGAAATCTCGAGTTCTCTAAGCTTGTTCTTCAATTCGTAGCTGTCATCAGCAGTAGAGTGTGCACTTGTTGGTGATCCATATGTGTTGTCTGATGACTGATGCTGGTCTGAATGGTATGAATGAGAAGCTTGTGGAGAAAAAGCACTCCTATTGGATGACACACTAGCATAGGAAGGAGAATCACAACCTATGTGATCATTGATTACTGAGGATGATTCAAGGGTAAAGTATTGCTCCTTGCTGGTTTCAAAAGAAATAGTGGTTCCCTGGCTGCTGCTATTATCATGGATTTCATGACATGAATTGCTTTGTAGTATTTGGTAATGAGTGTAGGGATCAATATCTTGTGCAGGCTGGTGGTATAAATGGATACCAGCTGAAGTTGGGTGCTTCTGAGAAGTCTGCATCTAAAAAGAAATTATTTACTTAGTGGAGAAAAAGTTATCAGTAACAATGAGTGGTCAAACTTTGTAATTGTATTCCTAGCTGTTCCTGGTCACCCTTTCATCAAATGCATAAAGCTCTACCATACAGTTTTTCTGGATGGTTAGTCTCCATTTTTTAAGCTGCTAGGATGCTTTAGGTATCAGCAAAATTGTTGTGTATAAAGGTTCACCAATGTGTTAAAAGAACCAAAGCCTGCATAATAGAATAAAGTGTGAATGAAGTTAAATGTTAATTAAAATTTTAACAGTTTGCCAAAGCAAGATCAGATAAATGAAGATGTAGTAGAGAAAAGTACATTCAAACTTGGAAATATGATGCTGATGCAATCTATAATACAAACATTTCAGGCCACTGAGGAGGTTATATAGAGAGAAAAAATCTAAAATCATGCTAGGATCCACCAGCACAAACACTCAAGGCACAATTAGAACACAAAAAATGAAAGGAAGCAAGGACTCCATGACTATGGCATAGAGTAGTTTTAATTACTCACTTGTCTTTTCATACTCAAATAACAAGTCAAGGATATGTTTGTTTGTATTGAATCATGTTATACAATATACAACAATAGAAAAAATTAACTATAGCATCACACAACATATCCCAACCTTGTGATCATGATGACTTGGGAAGGGTAGCACAAATTCTAGAGGTGCAAAAGAAAGGGGGGGGGGAGGGGGGTAACTAAGAAGATTATATTTTATTTCTGTTTTAGAAGTTCTCTACCACAAGGCAAAGGAAGGGAAAGAGAATTATAGAAAAAGGGAAAGACCATTCAGGTGCTCTAGAAATCACGAGATGCAAACTCAATGTGAGTCAAATTTAGAAAGGGTCAAAAGAAAGGGAAAAAGATAAGGGCAAACAGATGCGCACTCCAATTAGGATTTCTTTCATGTAACAAGGTGTTGCTGTCAAAACTCTAATATCTTATAGATATTAATTATCAATACCTTTTAAAAAATCATCCACTAGTAAAACTTATAATAGTTTATGTAATTAGAGATCAGAGAAGAGTTTGGCAGCCAAAAGCACAAAGCAAGAAGCAAAAACAAGTTTTATTCCTTTTTCCTGAGAAATAACTTTTGAGCTTATAGGCTATCACGTAATTCACTTTACAGAACAGAAGGACTCAAAATTGAAAGTTATTAACAAAGGAAATGTGAGACAAGCATAATTATTGCTAGAAATAAAATAAAAATTCATATATTCCAATAAAAGAAAATGTAAATTCTACAAAGTTTTAGGAGAGAGAAAAAGGTTAAGTAACTGCCAAAAGCCCAAAATAAAGAGAAAGTAGTTTTTAGTTTTTTCTCGTTTTTTTATTAACAAAGTCGGCATGAAAAATCAGTAAAGCACCAAAACACAAATAACAATGCTCCAAAAGCCATATGTTAGAATACAATCAACCCAAACACGGTCCAAGCACACCCACAACCTCCATGTCAAAGAAATGGAACCAATATGCTCGAGATACAAGAAACAAGTCTTCCAACAACAAATCAGACCCGAAAATTTTGACTTTTGAAAATAGAAACCGATGTTTTAGCAGATTCTAACAGAAACCCAGATTAATTCTATAGTCAAACATGGTCCACAAAGGCTCAAACAAAACCATTAGCAAAGTCCAACAACAAGTACAGAAAGAAAACACCACGTAATTAATATTTGTTGCCAACAACACAAACCCATCTCATCTCAACTCATCAACCATAGAGAAAGGACAGAACATACCTTTTATTGCTCAGAATCAGAGGCAGGTCTTAGGTTGATATGTTCAGTGTTATGTGCTATGTGGCAGAGATTCATGGGAAGGAAGAGAGTGGTTTTGTTTTATTTTGCAGAGAGAGGTGTTTACTTTAGTTTAGCCTAATGTGGATGAGGAGTCCAAAAAACGATGGATTGGTAATCAGTGAGCGTTGTTTCTATGATTTTAATGTTACATATTACATCATATCATCGTAGGACATATAAATTTATAATAAATAAATGCATGCTAATTAACAATTGCCCTTATGAATGAAATATAATTACGTGATGACCCTTAACGTGGGACCTGCATGTCACAGTGCCACTCGGTTTCAGAGTTAGCAACAGCCACCAGAAAGATATGGAATAGAACAGAGCATAGCAAAATCAATAGAACTATAGAAGGTTCTTCTCCGACTCCGAGTAAAGTAGGTTCTCCGAGTAATTATCATTTATCAGAGAAACATGTACTTTTACTCGCAGTCTCACATCCACACCAATACATTAAAAAACAAAAGCAAAAAAAAAATAAAAATGTTCATATATGTACCTTATCTTGTTGCTGACTTTTTTTAACCTACCATTTTAATGTTTTATTAATTTGTAAGCGAATACTATTACTATTTTATTTCAAAACTCATTAATGATAGTTGATTTCATTTAGCGTGTGTGGACTGGACACACGTTTCGGGAGTAAAGAAAAAAATTTAAAAGAGACTCCAAAATCATGGGAATCATGTTCAAAGCGGGAATGAAGTTAAAAATTATTTACTACTTACTTTAAGATGTAGTGATAAAATAATTTAATTTTGAAATGAAGTTTATACAATACATAAATTAATAATCAACTTAATTTTAAGTTTCTATTTTAATGTATATAATTTATCTCAAATATATAATTTAGCGAGAAAATTGTACCCTTTTGCTGTAAAAAAAAAATGTACACCTTATCACCTATCTCAAATATATAAATATTAATAATCTCATATAATTAAACTATATATTTTGATAAATTTAAATAAACTTTCCACAACTCTTTCAAGCACACCTTATCACCTTATATATGATAGGAAATTTCCTCTCTTTACTAAATGTTACAATTTTTTAAAAAATTGTTTCCTTTTGAAAATTTAAAATTGTAAATATATTGATTTAACTTAAAATCAAGTTCAACTCCAGTTTAATGAAAGTAGTTCAACTTGAGTTTAATGATATAATACGTTGTCCTAAAAAAATAAAATTATAATACTTTTTTTACCTTTAATTAAAGTTAATCCAATCCTAGATACTAAAATTGAATACAGGGAGCAGCCTTAGTAATTAAAAGCGTGGATCCGTGATTATTAAAAGAAGGTTTGATCCCAAGAGATCTCGCGTACTATCCAATATCCATCCAAGAGCAGCACATTGGAAAAACAAATTTGCGAGTGTATTATTTTATCGTGAAAAGGAAAACAATTTGAAAAAACCGACATCATCCGTGATGTCAAGTTTGTGTCCATTAATTCATTCATAAATTTGGAGTTAAGAAGCTCAATTTTGACGGCCTAATTTTAACGTTAATTAATTGAAACAATAACTTACTGATAAGAAATGTTGTTTTATTATTTTTTATTATAAATTATTATAAAAATCCTTTTATTTTCAAATATTTATATATATATATATATATATATTTCAGTATAATTATTTAAAAATAATGATAATAATAATCATTTGTAAAGATGAAAATACAAATATAATTTTTTTTCAAACCTCCTTAACTATTATAATTCTATTGGTTAGTACCATTATTGAACAGAAGTTTTTCCACTCCTTTATATCATTATATGGTTCGTATATGACAAACATATGTAATATTGTATCGTTAATCATTACGTAAGGAGGTATTTTGTATTTGGCTAAAAGAGATAAAAGAATAAATGTTTAAGATAATAAGTACAACAAACTTAAAGAAGCGTAAATTTGGCTTGGTTTGAGTGGTAAGGTAAGCACTCTCACCCCTTAAATAAGAAATAGGAGGTTTGTTTTTCAGTTTTTGCGAATGAAATAAACTTTGTTGAGAGGTGTCTATCCTTTGCCTTTTCTTTTGAGGGTTGAAATTTCTTTTAATTTGTGAAGCTATCATAAAATTTCTTTTAATTTATTTTCTTTACAAATATATCGCACGACTTCTTTAGGTTAATAATTAGGTTAATTTCTTTTATTTTTATCTTTTCTTTTATAAAAAAACACTTCTTAGAAACTATTTTTTGAGTAGTTTTAAAAAACATTAAAAAAAATTAAACTATAAAATAATTGAAAGTAGTAAAACTAAAAACTACTTTTAGTTTTTAACTAGAATAAAATTTAAGTTTATAACTTTATATACATGTAATAGGTCTCGAACTAATTAATATTAGCTAGAGTTCCATCTTTGCAACACTTGATGACCTTTAAAATGCAAATTAAATTGCTTACGAAGTTAAAGTCCAATATCAATTAAAATAAAAAGATCACAATCATATAAATATAATTGTATAAGATATTACACCTAAATCTGATCTTTCTAATAATATTAAAAACTTAAAACTAACAACCACTCCCAACAAATCTTAAACCTGCAAAACTATAAGAATTAAAATTCATTTTTTTCAAATATAAAAACTAAATTCATACTTGAAATAAATTATAAACACAAAAATGTATTTAAATTCTTTAAATCGCATCACAACAAAAAAAATAAAAGACCAGGACCTTAATTTGAGACTCCTGTCCCTACAGAATTGCTATTGGCAATTAGGTTACGTACACACCACATGGCATTGTTGAATACTAATTTATTCTTTGTTTCCCCTGGAAATTTTGACCAATATTACATTGGCTTCCACGGATAGGCCAACCAATCAACTCAGTTTCTTTGAAAATTTTATTATTCTTGGAGAACCACATACATGAACAACGACTGTCCACAAAAAAAGTGTGATACAAATTTTTCCCTTGTTTTTTTTTTTTTTTTTTTTTTT
>PYAF01003359.1:171843-186057 GCA_007407185.1 Glycine tomentella | reverse complement strand
TTTTTTTTTTTTTTTTTTTTTTTTTTTTTTTTTTTTTTTACATTCAAGTATATATATTTCTTTTCTTACAGTTTTTTTCTCTCCAATTTTTAATGGCTGATTTAATATAGTGATGAAAAATGATTGTAAAAATATAAATTCAAAACATTGATTTTGTAATTCTAAGGATACTCGAGCTCATTTAGAAATATTTAACAATATGTATTAAATTATTTTAATTACTTTAAAATAATAATTACGTCTTTACATTTTCAAAAACATCAATATTCAGTGGACAATTTTTCTTTTAAAAAAAATTCCAAAAACAGAAAGCTAGCTAGTTCTGTAATGATAAATGAATTATGCATGTGGCAGCTGCAGAGGCATTAAAGTTAGGAAACCCTTGGACCCTTCCTGCTTCCTTCCTGTTTGGAATTTGAATACCTTACTCGGCAGAGGTATTTATTTATTTTTATTTATTTATTTATGCATCTTACTTACCAGTGTCTTTAAACATTAATTAAAGAACTAAAAAAAATTTATTTATTGTAAAGATCATAAAAAAAAACTAAAAAAATTATGACTAACTTTATTTTATGCATTTCAATAATTTTTGTTTATCTTTTTAGTTATTTAATCAATGTCCCAAAACACTTATTAGTATTTCCCTTTATTTATTACTCGGTAGAGTTATTGTAACGTGATTTTCAATATATATATATATATATATATATATATAATTTACGTCACGTTCTTTACATGTTTGTGTTATTGTTTTTCACCTTTCTAATTTCTAATTAAAAACTAATACACGTTGTAAGATAAACGTAAACTAAAAATAATTTTAAATTATACTTTTCAAAAATTAATAAATAAAATACTATAGTAATAAATTTAACGAAAAATAAGATAAAGTATATTTATAATGAAAAAATAATTTATTAATAAGTAAATATAAAATTTTAAAATAATGTATAATAATATATAAAATACTCTTTATATTTAAAATAAATGTTACAAACTAATAAAAAATAGCATTAATAGTATAACATTTTATACTATCAATCAATAACACAATATGAGTAACTCTAATTGTCAGCTCTATTGCAGTATTGCCTAACATAAATACTTTAGTTGATTAAGTATTTCATTTATTGATCTATTTAATTTTATTATTTTAATAAAATATATTTATGCTATATATTTATATTTGTCAATCTATATAACTTTTTGTATATAATCTATTTTTAAAATTTATTTTATATTTGTTTCTATATACTCGTATCTTAATCATGTTTTCTAAAACTTAAAGGAGATAATGAAAGTTATTTCATTTTTATGATACAAAGTATCATTTTTCCTTAATCGTTCATGACTTAATAACAGAAAAGTAATTACTATTAAAATCTTTATTCACTTTGGTTTTAAGAAATGAACAAATAAATCACGAACAAGCCGTAAAAAAAATATATATTATTTTTTATAGCTAGATATTTTACATGCTTAGTATCAACAAAATATTTAATTTAAAAACGAGATTGAAAAGTTGACCATCTGGCTACTGTTACAAGTTACAACTACCAATATGAAGGTTAAAAAACGAAACCAGCGAAAAAAAAAACAGAATTTATTTAATTACAAATTATTTGTATATGATAAATTTATTAATTTTTTTAACTAACTTAAAGATTATATTAACAATAATTTTTTATTGATTTATAGTGTATAAATTTTTGGTGAATATTATAGTGTATAATTTCTTACACTAATCATACATTACTATTAAACTCAAATAATTAATAATCATCCGCACGTCAAAAATGGGTCCTAATGTGTCGTCAGTTAGAACGTCATGCGAGTCAGACAAAATCAACATTAATTTCGCTCTAGAAATAATCTCACTTATCAATATTCGGTGATTAAAGAATCAAACAGTCAGCAAAGGGGGAGTAATAATAAATAATAAATTAAGTAAACGTTAAATTTTAATGAATCTTTTTTATTTGGCTGATAAAAAAATAAACGTTATAAATTCCCAACTTCTACGGCATTTGATTAAAAAATTATCATAATTAGTTGTACATCTTCAAAAAAATACTCCAATCATGATAATTCCTATAAAAAAGATTTGTCGTGAATTAACTGCCAGATTCTGTCTCCAAGTTTTCAATAGTAAAGAAAGAAGAGAAGGAGAGGATGGGAACGACTGAAAGATAGAAAACTTTATCTATTTGTTACAATGGACACAACATGTTTTCTGCTTTTAGTCTAAATAGTAAACTCTAATTTTAGTCTCTCCTTAATGGTTGATTTACAATTTATATTTTCTTATTTTTAAATTTTTGTCTCCTATTTTAAAATTTTTACAATTTCGGTTCAAATTTCAATTGTGCATGTGTTTATTTTTTATATTTTATATGTTAATTAATTAAATTATTTTTTAATAGTAACTTAGATGAATATGATAGGTCTAAGATTCAATTGACTCAAAATAAAAAAAATAAAACATATACAAAATTGAGGATGAAACAAAAATTACAAAATTTTAAAATTTGTGAAAAAAATAAAGAAATCATATTCACAAATTAAAAATAAATAAAAAAAACCAACTTGTGAAGAAAAGGAAAAAATGAATAATATAAATATACAAACACATTACTATGTACTTATCTTGCAGTTGAGTATAACAACACTTTTGTTCCTTAACAATGCTAACATATATTTGTTGTCCTTTATTTTTTTAGTAAATTTTGTTTTGGTTTTTGCTTTGATAAAAAAAAAATCATGATTTATTTGTAAGAAAAAACAAAGCTAATCCCAATAGTACAAAAAATGTTTCTTACTTTGATAATTAATCATATTGATTTCTTGAAATCAATATAGTATTTATGTAAGATGATGACATTTGTCTATAATACTAAGATGGACATTTTAGATATATTGACAAATAATTGATTTAAAAGATATTATCTACACTGGTTATATGAAAACAAATCTTGAATGTGTTTCTACATTAATTTCTTAGTAACTGGTCTAAAATATGGACACCATGTAGATGTCATATATCATGTACGCTACACAAAATGTCATGTGATTGACATATGGATGCGATGTGGCTACAACGTCACTCAAGGTATCCACCTGTATTGTATTGTGGTGCATTTGCATTAGGCACATCATTCGTAAAGTTGAACCACCATAGTTTGGGTAATTCAAATTTCAAATGTATTTGGTTTCAAAAAGTGAAGACCAAAATTAATAGTGAGTAATTTTTAGAGACTAAAAATATCATTAGCCCTTATTAATATACTTTGTGGGGAAAATAATTGTTGATCCATTAGTCACAATCTAATGATTTAGTCCCCCCTCCCCCCAAAAAAAAACTTATAATTCAATATTGTGGTTGTTTTACATTTGTAGGAAATCCAAACACTAACTTGTCACCCAACAAAATTGGAACAAATCTATATTTCTAGTTTATATCATTAATAAGATCTTTGGGAGAAACATATTGCAAAAGTTAACTGTTATAGTTGGAGAGTTTAAAATCTTATAAAATACCATATTAAAATCTCATATTTTCAATATAGTACTTAAGGTTCATACATTATAATTAGATCCTAACACTCCACCAAGTTTCACAAACCCAACATCCACTCTGACTCCAGTGTGTTTGTGCACTAGCCTTATTCACCTGCCTTGAGTGAACACTAAAATGCATTACCATCTACATTACTAGTCTTTTGCATTTAAGAAACACGATGAAAGACTCTAATTCAATTCATAAGAATCTTAGGAAAATCACAATAGAAAAATTAGTTATTGAGTTTTAGCTTATTATGATAAAAAAAGTCTCAATTCTTTGGATTTAAGCATTTACAATTATACACTAAAATCTTATTGATTTATAGTTTAAATTTAATCATACACAAAAATGTAGGATATATATATGTGTGTGAAGAGAGATTCATTTATTTTAAGAATAATTCTTTTAAAATAATTTTTTTATCCTTATCATTTATTTTGTAAGATCAAATGGTTATAATAAATAATTAATATTAATTATTAAATTTTAAAAAATAAATGATAAAAATAAAAAATAATTCTAAAAAAATTACTCTTAAGTAAGTAGACTTCTTCTGTATATATGTCACCTCCCTCCTTTTACCATTCTTATTCCTGTTTAAATTTCACTTTCCTTTGACTACTGTAATTATTCTCAACCAATAAATTCACAAGTTTAAAGTGTAATGCTAATTAATAACGCTACTTATTATATGCATGTTATTTTAGAAATTTAATAGATGATTATGAATGTAATTAAGTACAGCTTAGTTTGAATGTTCTTCGAATTAATATGTTATTTTGGCTAACAGGCAATTTTAATCAATAAATATTTTGTGCAGATTCCTTTTCGCCGTACACTATTGAATTGTTTAATTACAGATATAATTTATACAGAGTTTATGAAAAGGGTTATATCACTAATCACAATATATAAGGGCTTTACATATACAAGTTAATTGCCTCTCAAGAAAATTCGTAGGTGTTTACGTAGCCTGCTTGCAAGTTGCAATTCTTTTATCAGGAAAAGCAACAACGATGGTAGAACTGTAGAAGAGTGAGAACGCTGTTTTTATTAACCTAACAATAATTGTTATTATACTTATCTCCACTCCTTACAGTTAGAGGAAACAAAGTGCGTAAAGTTATCTTCAAAATTTCACTCGCTCATTCGATAAAGCTAAGATTGAGATGTTTAAAGTGGTGCGACTTATGTAACATATATTCGAGCAAAAGCATGATTAGTTCCTTTTCCAGCACTCCACGTACGTATACGTCAGGATTGATACAAGAATAAAATAACTAAAATATAAGTTTTAAGTTCATTAATAATTTTTTTTATAAAATAAAAAATGTCACATGTTGACAAAAAATACTCAATATATAATTTCATTAATTTGTTCATTTAAATTTTAAAGTAAAATATTTATCTTAAAATTTGCTTTAAATCTCACATGTTGGATCAATCTTGCTCCACATTTGACTTTTTTTATTTTCTAGAGAGTCTGATCGTTTAATAAGATAAAATTACCCACAATTTTTATGATTGATATATAGAAATACTTACTTAGGGTAAAAGGAAATATTTGGAAGTCAGTTATGTTTAATGTAACTTCAATATATTTTTGGGGGTGTTTGTTTTAAAATATACTATTATATGCTTGAGAATTATACTTCTAAGAATATTATATATTTTTTGAAATACTATTCCCATATATGTTTGGTTGACATTTGATAATTTTAGAAAATATTTAATTAAAAATTGAAAAAATAAAATAAAAACATGAAATAATGAAGTGGAGAGAGATAATTATTCTAGGAAATAACTTTTGTTCTAATGAAAATATAGTATACTCACATTTTACTATCAAAATAAGAAGTAAGATATTTTTTTCAATAAGAAGATCTTATATTCTTGGAAGTCAATAATTCTTGCAAATATTTTTTTAAAAGTAGTGCCAAATATAAAAAAAAAGTGATATTTTCAATCTCATTTTCTCGAAATTCATTATGATACCTTGAAATAAAAATGCCTCCTCAATTTCTTTATCATTTTTGTATTAAAATGCTAAAATTCTTTTCAACATAGACTCAATGGATTTTCAAACACACACACACACTAAATATGTTTAATTTTTTTTTAAGTAACTGTCAGAGTGTCAGTGTACAGATTTATCTGGAATTTCCAATTTCCCAAAAGGATTGAATAGAAATGGGATAGTTTAAATTCAATTTCTTCTTTCAACCCATGAAAAATTATGGTTACTTTTTGTTTTTCCACATTCTTTCTATTTCTTTACTCATCTGGGCATTCGGATGTGAAGGTATTCGTCTACTTTTAATTTTGTCCACACCTCCAATCAATCCTTTCAACTACACTCTTGTTTACCCGGAAAGGATGACGGGTATGTTTACTAGTAATATTATGAAAGGAAATAAAAAGAAGATGGTTTTTTTACTTTTAAACTCAAAATCAGGTAATGTTTATATAAATAAATAAATCATTAAGATATTAAATTAAATTATTATTTTACTTTTTTTCATTTTGAAAATATCAAATTAGAAATAATAATAAAATTATCTTCTTTCCTTTTGTTAATTTCCAAATTCCAACTCACATATATACAACCCCTTAAACCATCCAAGAGATTTACAAAGATATAGAGATTTACAATTGCGAGTTGAAGCCCATTCATCCTTTGTTGGCAAATTCTAGCCTCACCATTTTGCAATCCTTGTGATCAACTGACACATATACTTCACATACTTATTGTGTGTTTGGATTCGATTTATGGTGAAAAATAATGAATTAAATTTTCATGGTAAATGTAAAATAATAAATAATTATTTCTACTTTTTCATGGTATTATCATGATTTTATGTAATATAATTGATTCTTGTGTATCCAAACACATTATTACTAAACTTGTTCAGTCAAGCAAATCAGGTGTGAACTGCTTTCTAAAACCAACCCACAACTGATGTTACCAACACTTGATTTTAGTTCTCACTTGTCACACGCACACGCACATAGGGGTTTCCACAGAAAAAGAAAGGGAGAAAAGGAATAGAAAACAAAGCCAATGTGGCACTTTCACTAATTCAGTTGTCTCAAAGACTTTTCTACCTGTATGATCTTTTGCAATACAAACCTATATGCTGGCCAATAAGCGTATTTATCTATATGAAAACATCATTCGTTCCAAATAAGACTGACTAGATGACAAGTGAACGTTGAAGATAGTGTAAATTATATATATATATATATATATATATATATATATATATATTCTCTAAAGCTTCATCAAATATTTCTTATTTTTTTTATTTTTTTTAACTCTTACACTAACTCTTTTCAATTATTTGAAAAATAAAAGATATAAGATTAACTTGGTAGTTGAAAAAGAGAGACTCAAGGATAAAAAAAAAAAAAAGGAAGAAGGTAGAGGTTGCGAATTTGAATTCTTTCCACATATTTTTAACAAAACTAATAAACCAATATTTTCAATAAAAAATATTTGAAAAATATTATTCTAACATATCTTAATTGTTTGAAAAAATTACACCTGTGTAGTCTTATAAACAAATGTTGTTGTAAATGTTAAAGAAACAGTTAAGTGCAACAAATATCTCTATTGCTCTCCATTCTTTTCTATATTTTTTTTGAAAAAAAAATCAAAAGATATTATCCCATGTTGCTCCTACAAAAATGTGCTTGAGAATTGCGTTAGAAAATAATGAAACTAAGCAAAATATGCAATACCAAATCCAGCGTGGGAGAAGTGGTAAGAGTGTAGAGTGAAGTAAAACCAAAATTTTGGAGTAAGAGCACGTCAATCCTAAAGCGCCCCACAATCTTCCTCTTACCAATAAAATGGATTTGCTCTTCTATTTTTTTATCTTTTATTTTTGCTATACTTTTTATATTCTATTTTTATTTCTTTTTATTTTTGAAAAGCCAGACACTTAATGAAGGGAGGACATTGAAAACAAACTCATTCTGATAGTTAATCAACCTTTCCCAATTTAAAAGTTTTTCCATTTTTATTTTTGCTGATTAATTTTGTTACTCATCAAATTAAGCATTCACATCAAAGAGAAGTCATGCACGATTATGAAAGTGCCTCCCTTTCCTTCCCTCTAACAGGCCAATTGTACTGTTGTCGTTAAATTGATATTGGGAACACTTTCTCTTGTAAGCCTATAATAACTTTGGGCAAAGCAAAGTGACGAAAGCTAAGAATGTTCCAAAATGGTACTCCTCATCCTCAATTGCAGACTTCAGTATAATATATATATATATATATATATATATATATATATATATATATATAAAATTATAAATTATCATTTGGCTAAAATGTTAGACAAAGATGCTTGACAAAACTATCTTTAAAAGGACTTGTTAGCACAGTTGGTATACCTGCGCTAAAACCCTTCTGGTGCTACCATACAGAAACCATCTTCGTCTTTACGATTATGACAAATTCTTCTGGCAAAACACTATATTCAAGTTGAGTATTCCAAAATTCACAATGGAAAACTTAAAGCTGATGTTCAAACTCTGCATTGATATTCTGAAGTACAAAGGCTCAATTCATTCAACTTAGCAATCTAGGTGAGCTAATAGTAAAGACAAATATCAGGATGTAGAAGGAAGACAGAAAATAAAATATGATATATTATTATCTTGGTTCAGTAAAACAGATAGAGAGATTACATTGCCGCAAGATGTACAGGAAAATAAATAGAAAGATAAAAGAAAAAGGACCATAATGGGCATTTCAAACTCGGCAATAAACCTCCAGCCATTCACAAATGGAGGGAATGACAAGAAGCATGACCCGAGATGCTATAATTTTATATGATTGCCTAATTATATTAAGGGCACAGAACATGTAAGAATTTATATTTATTTGTTTCCATAATGAGCCACTCTGACAAGCAAAATCAGTACCGCATGCTTTCCTTTCCCTTTCTACTCACCAAGCAGTTAAACTGTTTAATTATTAAATTGTTAATACATCTATACATGGTAGCGAATAGTATCCATTTTATAGTGTGATTAGAACACACTGCAAGAAACAGAGTGGTTTTAAGATCAAAATTCATTAACTTTCTAACACAAATCCTTAGAAAGGCACTCAATTTTTAATATGTAGAGCACATAATATATTTATTAATCATATAGGCCACACGATATAGAATTGTATGCATGGAGAAACAGAATGCAAATAGCAGAATAGACACTGTGGAACACTCTTTTATCTGTCAATCATCCTCAACACAGGAGAATATATTCCCTTCCCTTCTCTAAAAAGAAACTTTTGATATGTACGCATTATGTTTTTAAATAGAATAAATAAAGAAATATGTCATGTTCATGATTATAGATAACAAGGCTAAAGTTCATTTTTATTGTGGTGATAAATTCATGACTACTGGTAGGTATATCCTTAAGTGTTTGTTTGGGTGAGTATTTAGAAACTTGATTTCAGATGATCCTGGTTTTGATTAAGAATAACTGAAATGAAGTGATTTCTATTTGAAAACTTTAGTCTTAAAGAGTAAGTCTACAATAAACTTAGGCTTAATTGTACTTTTGGTCCTACAATGACAAATGAGTGATTTTGGTCCCTAAAGTTCCAATTGCCTAAATCAGGTCTCCATACTTTTCAAATCAATGAAATTTGGTCATATTGTCAATGTTTTGTCCGTTTTTTAACATCTAATTCTAAGATGGTGTTAATGACATTTGGTGATGAGTCAACAACATCTAATGACATGGTGATCCATTAAAGCATAAGTTCAGTCTAGATGTTAATATTTTGTCTATTTATTAACGTAGTAAGCTGATGTGAATAGCATTTTTTGGTGTAACAACATTCAATTTTGTGGCATGCTATGTGATTTGAGTCTGTTGTCGCATCACAAAATATATCCACATTAGCTCATATGCTAATAATTGGACAAAGTATTAATACTTGGATTGAATTTCATTAATTTTAAAGCATGGGAAGTTGGTTTAAGCAATTTAAACTAGAAGGACCAAAATACCTGTGTCATAATACATGGATCAAAAACACAATTAAGCCTAAAACTTAATAATGAATTTTAAAACTCAATGCAAAAGCTACCTTTTTTCACTTCTAGTCTTATGTGCTGCTTTTAGGATCAAAATCACATTTAATGAGCAACACGAAAACACATTTTTCAGTAAAATTGCATTTCAGTCATCAAACCTGATTGTGAGGCTTGGTAACCTACATTCAAAAAAGTCAAAGTATGATCAAGCAAGAAACTAATTCCATGAGTTTAACATTGACACATACTCTACTAAATTTTTATATTGTCAACCAATTAGAAATCATTCTAGATATTACTTTTAAAGTAATTATTAGAAAAGTTAACAATTTTACCAGAAACAATTCTAGATTTTACACTTTCAGTGCATTCTAATCAATTTCTTATTCCAATGCTGATAAAAGGCACAAAAACATTTATTCCTAGCACTTACATTCAAAGGGAATGAAAAATTCAATCAACCACTACATTGTAGCCCTACACCGGAATCCACAAACTTCCATACCAAATTGACCCACAGAGTCTCAAATATGACATTACATTGGCCTTGCCTCCACATAAGAGAAATTGTAGAATCCAAAACAAGCAAGGTTTATCATTCCTCTATAAGGCGAATGAAGTAAAGTCGTTACAAATAAAAGCTTAACAAATAGCAGAGGCGAAATGTGATTATTGACAAACAATGCTAAAAAAGTGGGGTTTTTTTTTTTTTTTTTTTTTTGAAATGAGAGACGAAAAAAAGGATTATTTTTTGTTGTAGCGAGCTACCTCATCATCGTTGGGGAAGAAACCCATGAGTCTGCCAGCGGAGTTCTGGTAAGCATACATGAACCCACCCATCACTCCGATCAAGCCCCCTGTCACCATCGAAGGACCCCTAATTCCAGGCTTAATCCCTAACAAACACAAATTCAATTTCCCAATTCAATTCGATTCGATTTAGAATGACACGTGGAAAGAAAAGAGGTGAGGGTACTGACCGGAGAGATAGCCGACGGTGACGGAAACGCCGGTGATGGTGACGAATCGGAGATAGTCGAGGGTGTTGAAGTTGCCGACGACTTTGGTGAAGGGAGGGTTGCGATCAATGACAGGGTACTCTGGCTTCGTCGATGCAGTGATGTCTGTGTTCATCTTTCCTCCTTCCTTCTTTCTACGCTCTTTCTCTCTCGCTGCTACAACACACAGCGTACTGGATTTCTCTACTACAACCTCAACAACAACACTTCTCCTGCTTGCCTAGTTCTTAGTTCTTACGCTAGATCATTTATGGGCTCTAATGGGCCTTTCTTGTCCATTTTTCACAGCCAGGCCCACTTTGGTTGAATTAGATAAAACTTCCTGCACTTTCATTATTGCTTTCTACACTTTTCAATGTTCATTTCTGAATGCAATTGAAAGTTCAGGAAACAACAACAGGAGTTTAGGAAACAATAGCCCAATGAATTTTGCAGTCCACCTTATTGGGCTTCATAATTCAATATCACTGTTTGGGGGGACTATTGCATCCTGCACCTTTAATATTTATTCCGAAATAAACTTTTTGAAATGTAATTAAAGATGCAAGATGTAATAGTAAGAGTGCAGTGTGTTTGGGGTCATTAGTGGTACATAAACTAGCCAATTGTTTCATGCACCCTCAAATGTTTTAAGATTTTCATATTACCCTCTATTTCTATTCTGAAACAGTTTTTAAGATTACTTATTCCTATTGTGGAATTCGGTGAATTGGATTTGTGGGCCAGGTTCTTAAGTCATCAACATAGACAAAAAATTCCATGAATATATATAGCTCCTTTGTAACCAAATTTTTGTTTGTACCGGAACCCAAACTCTTCGGGATGGATAGTAGTTCAAACATCAGATATGGATATACGCAAGATGTAAAGCAAGGAGGATATTGAATTGGCTGCAAAGCAAGCCTATGCCCACAATTTTATCATGAAACACTTGTTGATGATGATCTGTTAAGTGGAGGACAAAAGCATAGAATTGCTATTGCTAGGGCCCTTCTTAGGGACCCAAAAATGTTGATCCTTGATGAAGCCACTAGTGCACTAGATGCTGAAAGTGAGCATAATGTCAAGGGGTGCCTCTGAAACTAATAGAAGCCAGATGGAAATTAAACTCCCTAAATATTAAAGTGTGAAAGAGATTGCAATGATATTGATGCTTCTGTTTTCATAATATGTAGGGTGTTCTTCGATCTGTTAGAAGTGATTCTGCAACCAGAAGTGTCATCGTCATTGCACACAGGTGATAATTTTGCTTTTCAGTATCAATTAACTGAATTAAGTGGTATTCCAACTATTAGTTTTGAAGTGTATGACCTGTCTTACAGGATTTCTACCATACAAGCAGCTGACAGGATTGTGGTGAAGGATGATGGGCAAATTGTTGGGGTTGGTAAACTCTTGATTCATTTTGAATGCCCTAAAATATTCATATCAATATTCCTTTTTGAAACTTATCCTTAATATTTTCATCAGCCTTTTTATAACAGTGTAAAACTCACATTAAAAGTTGGGTTTATAAGGTTATACATGTTTTGTGTTAATGAATTCGACTCCTCAAACTCTTCTGTTGGATCATGATGGATATAGCATAGGATAGGACCATGAAGATCAGTAATAGTTGCCATATTTTCATTTGGTTTAGGCTAAGCCTTGGTGCATTGGTAAGGTTGTAGGCTTGTGACCTAGAGGTCACTGATTCAAATCCTGGAAACAACCTTTCTTCTTACAGGGATAAGACTACCCTTCCTAGACCCACTTGATGGGAACCTCGTGCATTGAATAATCCTTTACTTTTTATCTGTTTGTTCGATAATGTGAAGATAAAACTCGCTTCAAGTTGCCCTCACTGAACTTACGGGTAGAATAAGGCTTCTTTAACATCCCAAGCATTATTAACACTGTTTGGATTTTATGTGTTTGAATGAAAAGCTATGCTTATTATATTTTCATATCCTTTGTTTGCCCTAATCAGAAACATAATTTTCATTAACTTCTGTCCATGCAGATGGGAAGTCATAGGGATAGAGAACTTCTCTATGTGTGCACGGTTAACCAGAAAACAGGAGATGATGTCATGGCATAATCTGGGTTTCCACAGAAGATATTCTATTTTTCTTCTAGCTTCATTTTAAAGGCAGTACAGTGAAGCAGCAACTTTTTTTTTTTTTTCTTGATGCTGACCAATGTATTTATAGCACTATACAAGAAAGTTGGTGAAGTTTTCAGTAGAAAAGGAAGCTGTAGAAGTTTTGGTTTAATATGCATAGCGGCTTCAGAAAGATTTCACCCTACAGGTTTAAAATGCAAAAGCATGCAACTAGGTAATTGGAGGTATTCATAGTCAGTATGCTGATAAGCGTCAGATGTAATGTAATACTGCCAGTGACTATGCAGACTATTCATTTTATATACCTGTAACCTCTTGAAGAAATTTTCTTTGAAGATGCCAACTGCCCATGTTGAAGTCTAAAAAATTTGAGTTTTCAAATAATAGGTAACTTTTAATGTTAAGAAAAAACTATTACACGATGGAAACAAGCTTATAAACATTATTCAATTACCTGCACACTGTCAATAAATATATAAAACACCTAAACGCGTTGATAAGTGTAAATGTAGTTTTCTCATTTTTGTAGGTTTAGTACATCAAAATAATATCCCTAGCTTCTTTCATTAATATATATATATATATATATATATATATATATATATATAATATCTCTGGCTTCTGCGAGGTGAAACAGTAGATGTATAAATGGGGCTACATCTTGTAATATATATGTTTATCTTCATTTATTTTGCATAAATACAAGAAGATAGATTTAATCAAAAGATAAATTTTCTTTTCCTATTTACTTTAATGAAATAATATTTCAGAGGGACCAACACAACTTCAGACCTTTGAACTCTGGCTCATTCTATGTTCTTTCTGCTGGCCAAACAATTTCCAGTGGGAATAGGTTTTATTCGAAGAGCTACAACTGATTGTGAATAATTTGAGTGGCGTAAGGAGGGAAGAAGTGGAATAAAACACTATATATCAAAGCATATATTAATTTAAGGACAAAGTGAAAAGAGATCGTATTGAAATTATAGTTGATCGATGAATACTAGAGAAGAAAACATACCTCTGCTGCATTTCCTTGAAATTTTTTGGCTAGGAAGATTACCAGTTTGATTGTACAAATTAACAAAAAGCATCTTCGTGGAACTTGAACTCAACCTTTTTAGACAACAATAAAGAAATGAACCATTATATCATTTATTTTCTTAGATGATAATATTTGTTATGTATCATGAGATCAAGAATTATTAACTGTTTTTTAATTAATTATAAATATTTATAAATTAAAAAATTTATTGAATATATAAATATGTTTATTTTATACAATTTTACGTATTTTAATTTTGAATAATTTACATTTTTTAATCTTATTAATACGAATTTGTTTCATTATAAGTTTATAAAATTTTAATATGAAAAAGTTTTTCTTATTTTATCCTAGTTATGTATATTAGTTGAATTTCATAAATTAATATGTAAATTATTTTATCTAATTTATATAAATTA
>PYAF01003359.1:149770-171743 GCA_007407185.1 Glycine tomentella | reverse complement strand
TATTTTAACTATAAAAATTTATTTAATATGTAAATTATTTACATAAAATATTTTATGTAATTTACGTATATTACATAAAAAATAATATTTAAATTATAATTATTGAAATTAATAAAATTTTAATATTTAATTTTTTAGATAATTACATGCTTATCTAAATTTATGCAATTTGTGTAAATTACATAAAATAATTTATGTATAAATTAAACGTAATTTATTTTTTTAATTACTCATCAAAAATTTGTTTTTTTTAATTTATAAACTTTTAGAATTAGATAAAAAAAAATAATAACTTGTGATGTGATGATCCAGAAGAAATATTGCTTATAATATCAACCAAGAAAGTAATGGCATATTCCTTTGTTGTCGTCAAAAAATTTATGAGTTTAAGTCCATTAAGACATTAATTTTAAAAAATAGATACACTAAATATCTTGATTTGAAAATAAAAGGGTAAAAAATATATTTTAGTCTAAACTAAAAGGTTAGTATTTAACAATTAGTTTATTTTTTTAGAAAATAAACAACTAGTTTATTTTATAAAAAAAAAACATTTATTTATGAATTTACCTACATTCTGCACGATAACGTGATTTAGAAAACAATTATTTATCATTTGACCAACATCGTGCACGATAGGGTGATTTTAGAAAACATTTATTTTTCATTTGACCCAGATTGCGCACTATTGGGTGTTTCAACAAAATAAATGTTGTTGTTGTTCATCTTCTTCCAAGGGTAAACTCTCGTAAGCCACATTGGTGAACAATGTTGTGATGACGATCATTGGCCCTGCTCGCCGACGAGGTAGATTATGAGGTTGGTGATTGGAGGGGGAGAGAATCTCGAACCTGTCGTGGAGCATGCATGACAACTATGCGTATTTTGAAGGGAATGTCTATTCTAGCTAAGAATCATATCATAACTGAGAAACTAACTTATCATATTTATATTATTTATTTATTAACTTGTAAGGAATCAATAGGATTGCTCACACACACTGATACAACAACAACAAAGTCTTATCTTATCCCACTAGGATTGTAATTTTTCAAGATGTTATTATTCTGATTTATGAGCTATGTAGATCTTCCTTCTTTCCATGACATTTTAACCATTATATTCAATTTGATTATGCATCCACATAGGGTGAAGATTATCATTGTTACTTGTCTGTTATACTTCGTTGAGTCATTTCTAAACTTTAAGGATTATCATTAGATATTCCTAAATTAAGGATTACTATTAGACACTCATGAATTGAAAAAGGTTTATGCTCAAGGTGAAGACTACCGTTTGAAAGAGATTCACATTTGAATGAAAATTGTTAGACTATAAATGTGAAGTGAAGTCTCACATTACGTAGGAATGGAAAGGTTGAGTACGATATACGTAAGGATAAGACCCATAAACTTGAGCCTTAAGATTTTGAGTTAAAATGAATGTGGAGTCAGATTCACTTATGTGGTTGCTCATGATTCATTGTTGTAAATCTTCTAGGTGTTTTACTCCCTTGGTTTCACAACTAGTATCTAAGTCGATGGTTTAACGTAGTGACCGGTTCAAACGAGTAAATATTAGCATGATAGGTGAGTCCATACAAGGAGACTCGGCATTGGATCCCATTAGTGTTGTGGCGATGCAAAATACTAGAGCATGTTAGCAACAATGGCTACACAAAGACTATTATGTGAAAGAGATTCACATTTGAGAGAAAGATTGTTAGACTATAAGTGTAAGGTGAAGTCTCACATCGACTAAAAATGGAAATGTTAAGTTCTATATAAATGAGAATAAAACCTATAATCTTAAATTTTAAAGTTTTAAATTAAGATATGATATCAAATTCATTTATATGATTTAATACTTATTAGTGGGAAACCGCTTCTCATCTCTTCAATTCATTCCTTCCCTTGACTATGGATAAGAGGTAAATTAATATATTATTTCCTTTGATTTTGATTTGTGGCATAGGTTAGACTTAGTGGTAGAGGTAAAAGCACATTGGTGAATCTTTTGTTCCGTCTCTATGAGCCTACAAATAGTCAGGTAGAGTTAGCTTATGTCATTAAAATTGAGTGGACCCGTACGGTTGAAAATATTGAATTTACAAGAAAAAGGCTATGAGAAAGTAAAAAAAAGATACTGATTGGAGGGGGTAGGGGAGTATTTTATTTTTGCTACATCTATTCAAGTGGCTAAAAGGAATTTATCTTATTCTACTTAGTAAAATGACCATCTTCTCTTAAATTAGATAATTCACATGACATAATTTGATTAACCTCTAGAGTTGGAACAAGAAGTTCAAAGAGAGCAAATGGTTTTTTTTTTCATGCTTTCTAATAATGGGTTAAGGATGTCATGGGTTTTGAATCCAGATTTTAGATTTTTTTACTAGCAAGTTATCACATTTCTCTTAAAGTTTTACTTGATTCTATTACTTTCACCCCAAAATGACTTTGGTAGATTATTTTTTAATTTTGTATTCCAATAATGTGGAAAGTCACCCTTTTTCCTAACTGTGCTTTTTATTAGAGGTTCTTTTCTGTTTTGGAAAGAGAAATCTGCATTGCATCGTTACATACCTTTCACTTTCAGGCTCTCACTCACTTTTTCCGTCCTTTTCAGTTCCTCTCTTTCTAATAAATAATATAGTATTTTATGGTGACTTTATGCATGGTTAACCGAGATTCTTTCACCACAAGAAGCTAGTGGCATCGAGCGATATTTTGTTTCAGGGGTGTGATGAGCCTAATAGCAAGGTTACTGGATCATATGTTTGAATCCATATCGGTAAAATTAATTTTGAATGTAATTAATTTTATAAAATTAATTTTAAAGTAATATGATTTATTTTTAGATGTTTTATTATAAAATTAAATTAAAAATAAAACTTATTGTAAAATTTTGAATCTAACTAATGAATTATTTAAAATTGTTTTAATTCAAAATTAATTTTAATTTTTTTAACATAAAATTAAATATGTAAAAACATATCTAAAATTAATTCTAAAATCAGAATCAATTCAACTCAAATCAAACACTCACCTGGTGTGGTGACATTTATTTAGTTCTTTGGGCGTTTTTTGCCGTACGCACCATAAAGTTCCAACCACATGTCGGATAAAAACATCAGTTGTGTTTGTGAGTGCAAAACTGAACTGTCTAGTGTGGTCCTTCCTCTGCAATTTCTTCAAATCTTACTCGTGGCTCAGCAAAAAGAGGCTGGACCAAAAGCCACGTTCCCCATTGCCAGTTAACGTGGTGACTCGCAGACTCAAATTGCAATCATTTCTGTTCTGTCCCTTTGCAAAGATTGCAAATCAATTCAATCACCAAATTGGAATCCTCAATAAATCTCAATTGGGGTCCGGGAGCTGTGGTGTGAGAAGTCCAAAAGCTATTCCTTAATTCTCACCTTGCAAATGTATTCTAACAATTTTGGTTTAAATTTAACTCAATGAAACACAACCTTTTTGAAACCTGTTGAGAACAGAATAGTCATATTTGAGATGTTAAAGTTATCGTGCATGTTTTCACGTTAAATTTTGAGTCCAAAATTGATTTGAGTTGATTTATAATTGATTCTAAATAAAAATAAATTTGTTACTTTTTATATTGAATAAAAAAAATTATATTATCATTATTTTTTAATTTATTTTTATAATAAAAACATTCAAATATAAATCACATCAATTTAAAATTATTTTCAAAATTTTGCTGACATTTATCCAAATATATAAACGTAACTCTTTTGAATATCACATAAAAAATGCAAAATCACGTTAAAACATGAAAGCAAACATGCTATCAGTGATCTTGTCAGACACTGGAACATGAGCTAGTTGCATATCGTGAAACAGCCTCGATGCCCCATTAGATTGCTGTCTTAGTTCATTGGTAATCTGAAACGCTTTGTGAGCCGCCTTAACACCACCACTTGAATAATATATTCCCATAAACCAGGCTTTTCTCTTCTCGGGCATCCTGTTGAACACTTCCCAATTTTCTTTTTTATTTTAATGGCACTTTGCACACACGTCTAGACAATTTCTCATGAGAAAAATAAAATAAATCGAATAAGACATGTCAAATTAATAAATCAAATTCATCGTGCAAATTAAAACTAAACTGTGTAGTTAACTTTCAAATAATTTTTTATAACAACAAAGTCATTCATCCAAATAATTCTAAATATGTTACTCTTAAATAAGGCATCACCTTCAAATCCTTCAATTCATGTAGAAAGAAAAAATGTAATTGAAATAAGGAAAATTCACTCAAGTGATTAGTCAGATTTTTTAACAAATATTAAATATAAGTAAAATTGATAAATATTTTGTATCAATGGTGATAAAAAAAATATTTAATTTCTTTATAATTACATATAATTCTATAAAAAATATAATTTAAGGATAATTAAAATACTGACATCAATTATAATAATGATACGAAAATACTCATATATATTGTAAACACATTTTTTTAAAAGATTGTAAACACATATTTCTTCCATCTCAAAATAAGTGGAATGTATTTTATACCGATTAACAATAACTAATAAATAAAAAGAAATTAATCATATTAAATAAATGAAAAGAATAATATTAATATTATATTTAAAAATTGAGTGTCATTAAAAAATCAAATATTTTGAGATAATTTTTTAAAATATAATTTTTATTTTAAGATGAAAGAAATACTATATTTTATAACTTTTTTTTCTCGCTATCTCTCTTCTTATTAGTGCATCAATTAAAAGATTACCTCCATCAAGTATCATCTATGAGTATGTAAGGGTGTCGAGAGATCATTATTCCATCAATCAATTAAAAGATTTCCGAACCTAGAAAGTAACGCAAACTGAACCTTAAATTTTCCAACTTTAATACACTTAATGTTATCCAAAAAGGAGTAATGGACTAAATCCGTGCTGCATCCTAGAAGTAATCACATTTTGCATCCATCTCAACAGGTGTATGAGACTATCAAATCACTAATCATGTGTACACATACATAGAGACAATGTACGATTATAATATAATCATGAAAAAGATTATTACAATAACAACTCAAGAGCGTTGTTTATTTTTAATATTGTTGCTTAATTTTTTTTTATTGAATGTGATCTGCATTTTCATATTGGTTATTTAACTAAGTTTTAATTATTTATATAAGCAATGATTTATGGGTTAAAATTAGTTTTTATCATTTAAAGAGATAATTTAAAAGTTATTTAAAATAATATCATTGAAGTAAAATATATGAATTATTTAGGACCAAATATCATAAGGTAATAAACTCAATGGTTTTTTTCTTTTTAATTGTTAGAGGTGATATACGTGTTATATTAGTTGTATAATTAAGCTCTCATGGCTTATATAAGCAATGATTATTTATGATTAAAAAATATTTTCTTATCATTTAAAGAAATAATTTAAGAGTTTCTTAAGCTATACCATTGAAACAAAATATACGAGTTAGAGTTAAATATATGAGTTATTTAACTGTAATGTGATATTATAGGAACCAATTAACATAAGATAAAGAACTTAAAATAGATTGCTTAAATTACACCCATTAAAGATATTTTAAGAATACCGAACATTAACTTTTTAACATATAGTTTCAGTTAATAAAATACAACTATTTATTTAATTATTATTATGATATTTTTACTTATAATTATATGTTTTATTCATAGAGTTGGTGTAGTAATGTAAGATTTTAGTGCGTAAACAGGTGAATGAATTATCTTTTTAACCAAAGATTCCATGTTTAATTTTCTCTATGTACAAAATTTCTTTGGATAGTTGACAATCATGCATTGCAATTGGATTGATGTTTGACCTAGTAAGTTAAATGACACACTTGTTCTTTGAATCATGAAAAAAAATATACTTTAAGAAAATTAAAATTTAAAAGTATTGGACTCAATAAACAAACTGAATCATTGAATTATTGTTTTTACATAATTGAGTCAAATTCAAATCACACTAATGAAATATGATCTTTATTGTTTCATTTGACTTCATTTTTTTTTTATAATCGAACCAACTCAAGTTAACTTAACTTATATAATATTTTATTTTTTACTTTTTTAGGATTTGAGAAATTCTCCATGTTGATATGAATCAATACCATAATCATCATTATCAATATTGATCATTCTCATCATTATCATTACACTATATTCTCATATCATCGTAATTATTATAGTTATCACTATTATTATGATCATTATTACAATCATTGTTAACCATCATTTTTACAAGTCCTCACCTCCACCACCACACTTGTTATCAATGCCTCTACCACTTATACCAATCATTGTCATCACCTCTCTATTTTCTTTAAGCTTAAATGTAATTTTGGTTTTTCTATTTTTTTAAATATGTAATTTTGATCTTCTATTTTAAAATAAAGACATTTAGTCTCTATATTTCTTAAAATTCACAATTTTAATCCCCTATTTTAAAATATAAAAATTTAGTCTCCTATTTTTGTAAAATCAATAATTTTGGTCATTCTCTCGAACTTAAAGCATTGACAGTTAAGAAATTAATAATGAATATGACATAAATTAAACAAATTATCTCGTGTCACTAAATTTGGACCTTGAAAAATTAATTTCTTACTGCTTTTTAAATTTGATGAAAGAATCAAAATTATGAATTTTACAAAGCTAAAGGACAAAATGTCTTTATTTTAAAATAAAAGAACTAAAATTATGAAATTTAAAAAATAGAAGGACTAAATTTTTCTATTTTAAAATAAAGAGACAAAATTAAATATTTTTAAAAATAAAAAACTAAAATTATATTTAAGTTTTTTATTTATTGTCGCCATCATCAGAGGTGGATTGATTTCGTTTGTTCAAACCCAAAGTAATCTCGCGTAACCAACTGTATTTAAAGTTGTCAAAATGAAATTAAAATTCAACTTAAAATTATAATTCTACGCTATAATTTTTTACATAATTCAAAATATGAATTATGAGTTTGAAAAAAAAACTATTTCTGATAAAATAAGAATTCAAATTACAATTCTGAAATATAATTCAAATTATAGTTCTAAAACAATAGTTTTTGTGATTGTTTTAATCAATATTTATTCATATATATATCTCTTTCTCTCTATTCCTATGGGCTATGGTTACTCCGCACAATTACTTATCTACTAAAAAAAAGCCAATATATACCCATTCGGCTTAAATATCTACCCCCGCTCTCTCTTTCTAACTTGTGGATCCCTAGTGTCTTAGACATCAAACTTCGGTCACACTCAAGGTAATAATCAAATACATAATGTATTCAATCAAGCTTAAAGAAAACTATTCCTTTCAATAATGCATACCTCATAAGAAATGTTTAGTTGTATACTATGATAATAGTCTTTGTTTTTGTGAAAATATCCTTATTAAGAGAGGTAAAGTAGTTTTGAATTAATTAAGTATTTAACTGAAACACCAATAAATAAGAGATTCTTTTATAATTAAAAAAATTGCTTTATTGATATTTTAAAGTGATAAATATTCTGAAGAAAAAAAAAATCCTAAAGTAACACATATTTGAAATGGAAAGAGTAAGATTCAATCAAACTGTGTCATTGATGGTCTCGAGATTCCACTTATGTAGCAGAATGCTTCTATTAGTACACCATAGTTTCTATTTAGTGTCACTGTTTCCTAATTAAGTAACTCTTAAAAACCACCAAATTCAAACCAAAATTAAATTTGATGGTTTCTAAAAACCTGATTTGATAGTAGTTTAGATCTCAGGTTTCAGAATGAGCAGTGTGGTTAGCACTTTCGGAAGTTGAGACATATATATCAGTCATGATATGTATAATCAGGGTCTTAATGGATAGATTCCCACCATATTGTAGGCATCCCCAATAATGGCGTCAAATGTGGTCATTAGGCATTTTGTTGATTTGAGATATTACTTTTCTATTTTGTTTGAAGTCACTTAACCTCTTTTTTTTCTGATGAGGCAGCTGGTATGGTACGTCCATTCAAACTCAGCTCCAAATGCCTTTTTCTTTTTCTTTATTGGACATATATAGCGAGGCACAAGTTATAGCAGACTCACTCAGTGCCACTGTTTCAGATAAATGGATCTGTGAAGTGTAGTCCCTTAACCTGTATAGCCTCATCAACTTCTTATGCTTGTATGTTGCTAATTTCCTCACATCCTTCCACCAACATGTGCTAATTATACTTGCCAAATGGAAATTTAATATAATAGGATTTATAATGCACGCCTTGTCTAATGTCTATGACTATGTATGTGTTGAGTGAAATTTAATGTAAATGAAACTCTTTTTTTTTTTCAATAATGGTGGACACAAGTGATAATAGTTTGTGTTTTTTAATCAAGTGATTAGGATTTAAATTTTAGTTGGTTCTTAAGTATGGAATAAATTATATTGAAAGAAAAATATTCATATTATATGCACTTACAATTCCCAACAAAAATTAATCATTATTTTTTACATGTACAAATTTTATGCTAATACCATGGTCAGACAAAAAAACACTATTACGTTTTTCCAAACTCCAAAGATCTAAAGAAAATAATAGAGGGAGGGGGGCGCTTCTGCCGCATAAAAGAAGCATCCAATCTAAACCATTAGTGGCATCTGCAGCTTTCATTTCTGCATGCCATTCACATCCAAACACTTGGGGACAAACAAGTTGCATAGAGATGAAGAGAGAGAGAAGAATGTTGGTATGTTTGTCCTTGTCATACATAATTGTTCAATCAAAGCATGATAACCTCCCAAGATTATTCCTCCTTCTAAGCCTTGTCTTCTTGCTATTACTAATTACACTGCCCCCAATTCCTCAACTTCCCTCTTCTCCCAACAAAAGGAAAAAGTTAGGGAGCGCATTAGAGAGAGAGAGCAACAAAGGAGTAAGTAAATAATCTAAAATTAAATTTAATAATGTGATATCCAAACAAAGCCTACAAAAAAAGACTCCACCATCCCCAAAGTTGAAGAGGCCTTTTGGGACATGTTGGCAGAGCATCACTAAGACTTATTATTCCTCCAAATACACCCTTCCATGTGCTACTTCCGACATTCCCCTTGGTTTTTTCTCATTGTCCTTTTCTGCTTTAGCAATGCTTTTGCCTCTTCGGACCCAAAAAAAGGAAAGATATGCTTATGCCTCCTTCCCCCACATACACAGGCTAAAAACTCGGTTAGATTGCCCAATCAACATCTTCTTTTTGGACTTTTCAGCCTATCTGCCGATTCTCATTCCCCCTTTTTTTAATCATTTAGAATTTTATCGTTAGACTAAAAGTAAAGTAAAAAAAAAAAAAAAAAAAACACATCATATTTTAATATCAAGTAGAATTTCTTAACCGTGCTGCCATCACACTATATAAACACACGTAGATCAATTCGTGCTTCCTTAGACCTATCTTATTGATTCCTATAGCTATAGCTACAACATATCATACTACTCTGTTGTTGTTGCTGCTACTGCTGCTGCTGCTGCTACCACATATCAATCACTCGCTTACCATAATGGGTAGGGATAGCCATGACCCCACTTCCTTTCACTCTTCCATTGCCCTTCTACAAGAGAGGTTTAGACAACTTCAGAGAGTAAAAGAAATGAGGGAGGAGAGGGAGCTTCAGAAGATGCTCAATGAACCTAAACAGTTCAGTTCCAACACGACCACCTCTATGATTAGTACTTATAACAATTCCAACAATTCAATCCTCTCTCACCCTGAATTGATCATGCCATCAAGGTCACCACCCCATGTTTCTCTCTCTCTCTGGCCAACATCTCAGGGCAAGCAAGAGGATTATAGAAGTGCTCAAACCCCGGTTTCAATGAACTATGCACATTCACAGTCCATGCAGGTTTCATGGAAAAACGTCTATGATTGTGACTCTGGCGCTGATTCTGGTGTTGACACTTCTCTTCACCTGTGAGAGAATCTGTGTTAATTTGTCTAATGATGTTGCTTCAGATGGATCATGTAAAGCCTAGTAGTGGTTGTGATGTGACACAATGGCCTCTCTAATCTCTATGGTGGCTTAATTGGCAAGAGTGTATTATCATCAACTACCTGTTTATTACTAGCTAGTAGTACTAAGAAAAAATTCAATGGTAAGGCTTGAAATAGCATGAACATGCATGAGGGCTTTTTGGATATATTTGGTGAGTCACAGAATATCAACGAACCATGATGACCTGTTTGGTTTTCTTAATTGGTTAAGGTTTTTGGTTTCTGCCTTTAATTTCTGGTTTGGGTCTATAATCTAGTTATAGTGTACTTTTAGTTAGCATCAATCTTTTAAGATTGTCACAAATCTGCTTAGAAATTAATCATTATTTTTTCCTTCAAAAAGGAACATGCAATAGGGTGTGTAACTGTGTAAATAATATAACGGTAATGCGCCGTACTGCGATTTTGACATGGCCCATATAAGAAAATTTTAAGATAATGAGATGTCTCAGAAAACAATGAGGGAAGGAGAAGATAGTACTATGGTTAAGCAACTGCATAAAATAAAGTAATAAAAAATGAGGAAACAAATCCCTCTGAACAAGTAAACGGTTTTCATGCAACAAGATTTACAAAAAATACAACCATGAAGATGACTTCAAAGTTCAATGAATCCAAATTGTTTTTTTCTGTATGTTTGGATATGAGATAACCTCCCAAAGTCCATGCACCTCACTTGGTAATATATTACCATTTTAATACTACTTAAGTAATCGTATGTGTACATATATACACATATATAGGTCAAGGTGCATCGATTCAATGCACTCTAGTGGGGCTTTATGCCGGGGCTTCTACTGCAAAAAAAAAAAAAAAAAATGGATCCTTTTTTACTGCTCCTAAATGAGGTGCACGCATTATTTTTAATACCATTTTACTTTGAAAAAAAATTGCTCTAAACAACTGATAGACACAAGCCGTTAATATTTTAAAGTTAAGATTAAATTGTTTCAGTATTATTTGAATTTGATTTTTAATTGAAATAATTTTTTATCAGATTTT
The DNA here is from genome assembly GCA_007407185.1 of Glycine tomentella. Classification (NCBI taxonomy): domain Eukaryota; kingdom Viridiplantae; phylum Streptophyta; class Magnoliopsida; order Fabales; family Fabaceae; genus Glycine; species Glycine tomentella. Next base: position 160,707 of record PYAF01003359.1, on the reverse strand, counting down.
ATTTATTTTTTAATTAAATTTTGGATTATTCAGGTCTCTTTTTTCTAATAAATCATAAGATTAAGACAAAAAAAATTAATTTATTCTAATTTGATCAAATGTGTTTATCACTAACGAAGAGTACAAGAGTTAAACATCTTAAATTACGGCAATGTAAATTGGGCTGCTTGTTCCTTCATCACATCAACCATCAAGTCAAAACTATGCATATGAGGGACTATTTTACTCAGAAAATATCTTCTATTTTCACTTTTAATTACAAAATTGTTAAGTTGTTTTTAACGTTTCCTATTTTCAAGATTTGTATAGTAAAGAAATGAATAAAAAAAAAACTATTTTCACTGTTTCTTATTTAAATATTTGATAAAAGAAAACAAATTAAAAATAAAGTGGCAGTTTTTATAATTAAAAGTGAAAACAGATAAAATGTCTAAACAAGTGAAAACAAACAACTTGAAATCGTAGTAATGGTTTTATTTCTGTCGGATAGAGTTTGGAACATGTACCGGGACAAATGAAATCCTTTCTGATGTTCAGGGTTGCTTGCACCTCAAGGAGACTAATACATGACCTCTACATTATGTGAATTGTGATGTATTTTCAATTACGATCACATTCAATTATTGCATCAACTGCATGGCATTTGATCACAGAGCTCAAGCAAACATTAGCGGAAACAATTTGAGCATTATTATCCCCCTGCCACGGTTATGGATTCTAATCATTTGGGTGCTATTCACCATGGAACAAGGGTCCCAGTTGGAAAATGAGATAAATCATTAAAGTATAGAGGCATTGGAATGGCATGTTTTAGCAAGAACTCTTCTACTTCATCAATAGAAATGGATGAAGCAGATAGTTCATTATCATCTGGCATCAAGAAAGTTAAGTCTCTATTAGGCTGTGATGTTCCATTCACCATCTGCAAAAGCATCGGGAATCCGTAGTAAGATTTTGCTCTCAGGTCACCTATTGCTGCTTGTAAGTCAGTGTGGTTAAAAGGGTGGTTGAAAGGCTGTGACTGTGATTCTGCAAATCCAAGTAGGAAAAGACTGAGAAACAACAACATCGTAGTAGGGCCACTGGGAGAAAAGAGAAGAGAAGAGGGTTTTGGATGCATGGATGAAGGTAGGGACGTTGTGTGAATAAATAAGAAGACATGGTGGAAGGGATGAGGGTGTTTGCACCTGCAAGGTAAAAAGCATGAGGATCTCATCACAATATTCTTTAACAGAACGTAGTGGAGAGTAGGTTGTACACGAGGAACCACTTTCTTTGAAACCATACAAAGCTTGACTGAGGTAGGCTTTTCAAAGTTTAGGTCAGTACAATATTATCTGTGCTATCAATGGGGACAACTTAAGCATCTTTGTTTAAGCTTTTATTAACCCTCTAATTAACCCAGCCAATCCCAAGGTGCAACACTATTTTTCCTGGGGGCAAATAGAAATAAGATGTGATAAGCCAACAACAAAGATTGAATCAATTGCTAATTGCTAAGATCGAACTCATATCCTATTTTTGATAGACAATCATTAAGTATCATAAGTAATAAAACAAAACGTGTTAGAAAGAGAGTCATAAAGAGATTATGATAAGTATTAATGAGATGTTTGGAGTGATGGATTGATATATTACTGCTCTAAACTAAATTAACTATTTTTAAGTAAAAATTAACTTAACTGAGCCGGAGATTATTCATATGAATGGCCGTAGGGTGCAGTTTGTTTTTACCTGTCGGTAGGACCTGGATCTGGACCTGGACCTGGGCCACTGAGTTTTGAGGACAAAAGCAATTGGCCCATTATATTCGTACTCACTTTTTTCTCTTCTTACATTTGGCATTTTTTTTTTATCTTCCAAAAATTAAGTTTTGAAATGTATTCTTAAATTCCAGAAACTAATTTCTGAAATGTAGAAAATAAAAAACGGAAAATGCTAATAGAATTCCCCCTAAACAATTTATCTTATCTATTGGGTAATTTTGTGACATGTTTAGAGTGTCGAATAGCTAAAAGAGCATGGCCCATGTGACGAATTTCAGTGGGCCATGTGTTGGGCCGTAGGAGGAATAATTGGAGCAAGATTAAAAGTGAACTATGAACCAGCCCTTTTACCTAACAAATGCAAGGGACCACCCTATTGTGTCTTCCACAATTATCAGTTTAGCACAAAGGATACTCTTGCTATTTCAATGCTGCTGTAACGTCCATTGACATTGACGTCTCTACAAAACTACCAGTAACTCTCAGGTCATCATAATATTATCTTAGAGTATTTATTAATGATTAATTTTAATCAAAAAAATTAATTGACTATTTTTAATGAGATAACAACTATTATTTTTCATTCATAATACTCAAAATCAAAAATTTTATTTAAGGAGATCAAGTTCGACTCCTTAAACTAACTACTCGTTGGTACTCAACTTTATCTTAATCATAGAAAGTATTTATAAGGAGAAAAAGAGTAAAATAAATTAAATTTGTTTTAAATTAAAATCAATTCATATACTTTAATTTCTTTAAAAATGATCTCATTCATCTTCTACAAAAATTTAGATATACAATTTGATTTTTAACTGAATATAAAATTAATCTATTTTACCTCTTTATTTCTTTTCCTGTCGGTGGCTTATTAAGTTCATCCAAATTGAATTATATTCCATTTTTAAGGTTATGCTGTTTACAACTTTACATAGAGCAGTTTGTACTTTTTATAGTCTTTGAAAATGCAGGGTTATTATTATGATCATCATTTCATTAGTGGTTGGAAGAGTCAATATTACATTGGTGTTATTACTATGTAACTCATTATCTGTAGGGTTTTACGTTATACGTAGGTAAAGAGGAGGGATATTATACGCAACCTTATCCTTAAATATATAAAGAAACTGTTTCCGAATTCGAACCCATGACTAACGAGTCCACAAGACACAACTTTACCGCTCATAATCAAAATTAACATCCATGCAGAGGTAACTTAATTCATATATATATATATATATATATATATATATAAATATAAAGAAATATAAGATTGGTTCAATTATGCTGATTAAAAAATTAATAAATTAATAATAAACATTTATTAAAAAGAACAATCCATATAGAACTGCATGGATGTCTTTTTGGCCTAGACTTTACTGAATACTGTGGCGAGAGGCTGAAGTACACCGCTCCAAGTTCAAGTCATGGCTATAGTAAATGTTAAAAAGTGATGTTTGGTTGTAGAATGTGACATCCGTGGGATTGTAAACCAGATTCTTGGTTCCACTACTACAATTTGGGCTCTTGGACTGGCCCGGAGGGGTTTGTCGTGTTTAACAATTTACACGTGGAAAAGGGTCAAGGTCTCTTGTCCATGTCCTCTCCTCCATTACTAATGGAGCCTATAGGTCTTTTTTAGGCTGTGTTTGGTTTTATGTTACAAAACTTGAAACGGATGTTAAGTCTAATGAATGAACTCATGAACTGAGTTGAATGCTTTAGGCTCTGTTTGCATAGCCGTTTGAATCACCTTCAACTGACATTTCACGCGTTCTGAAACAAAAATGCACACGCTAGGGGCACGAAACGTTGGTGCTGCGTTTGTTTCAACGCAAATACAAACATGTACTTAGAATGTTTGTGAATTGAAAATCAAACACATACTTAGAGTATGTTTTATATTAAATTTTGTAAATTTAAGTTTGGATGAAATTTACAATTGATTTTATAAAAACAACTTAACTTTCAAATTGAATTTCAAGATAAAATCATAACAAAACATAGTTTAAAATTAAACTCAACTGAAAATCATATAAAATGTTTTTTTTAGTTTTACTTTTTTAACATATTTTTTAGTTTCAAATCCAAAATTAATAAATAATTATTTTAGTCTTTGAATATGTAAACGGGTAACAATTTAGTCTCTAAATATGTAAAAGAAAATTAATTTTTGAAATGTATAAAAAGTATGATAATTATGTTCAAATATTAAGTTTGATGAAATTATTTTAACATTAAATTATATTTTTTGAGGATAAATTTAATATTAAATTATAAAATTTAGGAACCAATGTATCATTAAATTGTTCAAGGCATAGTTATTATACTTTTTCAAATTCAAAATCTAAATCATAATTTTTAATCTTTCTAGATTAAATTATCGTCAATTTATATATTCAAATACCAAAATGATAATTTATCCAACTACAAATTAAACATGCACTTATCATACCGGCAAATCTCATCTTATCGAATGCTATCACGTTATGATCTATGGGCATGGTAGAGTAGCATCATCAAGTTGATTCTATTCCTATGAGAAGGGGCGGAGAGCTGCTAATGCTATCACTCATTTGATGCCGTGAATTCCCAGGGATATCCCACAAAAGCCATGTATTGAGACAATTCATAATATCATATCATATTTGAACATGAATCGGTCACACTTTTTAATATCTCTTCCAACCCAAGACGCGTGTTGATATGGGCCCTCCACTCTTAACCCCTCCTTTTCCCATCTGCATCAAGTAGGTTCTCAAGTTTGATCAATTATCAATATGTTTACATCTAAAGAGATGATGTACCTAACAAGAGGGTGATTATGAGGACGAGAAAAGTAAATCATCAATGTATAATCATATAGCTATTAAAATTATAGGTTTGTTTACAAGGTCGTTCATATTTTATTATGCTTTTTTTTTATATATAAATACAAGCTTAAAATATGATGACTTATGCATAAAAGATAAAATATAATCAACACTTAAAATTGAGAGAGTAATGCCGTGAACATATGCTCAGTGCTTCAGACAGCAGTGCACCATACGCAAAGGTATGTGTCAGTCAGTAATAGCTTTCCATGATATAGCTCCTATTTTAATATATTTTAATTTTACTTCAAATGGACAGGCATGGTGGGAATTGGGAAATAGCAAATGCAGGTCACAAGATATGTACTAGAAAAATAAAATATAGTCAAATCATATTATAATAACTCCATCTATAAAAGAAGCAAAGGATAATAAAACGTGCCTTTCCTTGGACTTGAGAATTGAGATAAACTCTCTTTCTACATGTAAAGACAATCTTGCAATTCTTAAGGGTAAATTATGCAAGCGTTATGGACTGTGTTAGTGAAACCAAATTGTTGATATGTAGTCGTGGGACGGCATTATCTTCATTTATACTTGGCATGGTTTGTTATCTTTTCATGTCATGTGTGAACACACTCAATTCTTTATTAATGAGACTAATGACATATAGATTTTTTTAGCATAGTCACAAATACTCTTACCTGCACATTACCTATCAAAAGATCCGAATAATTAATACTCTTGATGATCCTTAATGATTCCTCCACCAGCTTTTCTCTTTGAGTAACTTTTCAACAACCAAATTTCTACACTAGGCCAAACAAGTGAAGCTAACTCTTATTCTGCTTTATCAAGCAAATTTTCTACCACAGGGAAGGTCACTTTTTTGTTCTAGCACCCCCATCCATTCCCTAAACACCAGAAAAAAAAAATTTGGTAAAAACTAGGCACCATATCTTCCTTCACCATGTGTTTGGTATGGTCTAGGCCAAAAAGAAAAATGGGGCATCATAAATTGAACCACAATGTCCTAATATTATCAGAATTAGGGTACTCTCCTCAATTCATTTTTATCTTATCATATCCTTTCTAGGGACGGGAAAACTGTTACTTCTTCCTAGACACAATAAAGGAGCGCTCAAAACCACATTTTTTCTTCTTCTTTGTATTTACCAATCCTTAAATGCTGAACCAGAGGTCAGAGCAGACCCATTTAATGGCCTTGTATGCATAGATTGAAGTGCCTTTTTTGTCTACCTATACACTTTCTCTAGTCTGTCCTAGAAACCTTAAGTTTTCACCACTTGGCACGCTGTGCAGCATTGCAGCTAATTAAGCACCACCATCACTACTTTATAAGGAAAAAAAATAACAACTTGTGTTGTGTCTATATATAATAAGTAGTGAGGGGGTTAAGGTTGGTGTTCTCATCCATAGTTCTCACTGGTTTTCTCTCTAGGTGGATTTGAGGAACTCTTTTATATTGAACTGTGTTTCTTGTTTCTGAGTGCTGATTTTGGAGGAGAATGAGTAGTTATTTGGGTGTAGGTGTTAGTCCTGGGAATGTCCCAGTTTACCACAGCACAAATGTGAAAGTGTTAGATAGGAGGATCAAGATAACAGAATTGGTGTTGAGGTGTGTGATCCTTGGTTTAGGGGTTCTTGCAGCTGTTCTTGTGGGGACTGATTCCCAAGTCAAGGAGTTTTTCTCATTTCAGAAGGAAGCTAAATTTACAGACATGAAGTCTTTGGTGTAAGCTCTTTGCTCTCCAATCTTCTCTTTTGATCAAGATTTTAAAAAAAGTCTATAACCAAGGTTTCAGCCACAATTTTTGGGTATCTACAATCACAATTGTGGATACATTTGCTACATTTGTCTGCAATTTTCCGCAATATCAAGAATTGCAACAAAATCTCAAACAGCAACCACAGTTTAAAACCTTGTTTTTTATTGCCAAAACTTTGCAGGTTGTAGTGTTCTAGTTTTGATAGCTGTTAACTTTTGCAGGTTCCTGGTGGTTGCAAATGGGTTAGCTGCTGGCTACTCCTTAATCCAAGGGTTGCGCTGTATCCTTAGTATGATCAGGGGAAGAGTACTCTTCAGCAAGCCCCTAGCTTGGGCCATTTTTTCTGGTGATCAGGTATATTTTATATACATAAAAAAAACACTGCATATTTGCTTCTCTTTTGTACTGACCAAAACTTAAGTATCAATATTCAAAATGCTTGCATCACTGTCTTATTGGATACTCATTACATTTTCATTTTTCCTGCTTTATATTGAATTTTGATAGCTTTCCCTATGACACTTGCCTTAAGTTGAAGCCTAGCTCGGTAGGCTGTTCGTAGTTTCAAAGGAATTCCTATGAACCATTGTTAATTGATTGCATCCAATCAGTTCCTTTTAGTCTACCTAATTGATCAATGAAATGGAATTGTGAACACACACTAATTAGGCAAAAATCAAAGGATATATTTTTTTCTGGAATTTCAGTTTGAACATTTGATATTTTCTTTTCTAGAATTTATGCTCTCTACATGTGTCTGAGGCCCAACTTGGGTCGGTTTGGATATGGTTTGAGATTAAGGCTCAAATTTAGACAGCAAAACATAAGGATCTCAAGTTTGTCTTGTCAAGCAAGGGTAACTGGTACCGTGGGCGACCCTTTTAGGGAACCTTACCTGATTGATGTTGGGACTTGAGCATCATTCACCGTAAGACATACTTAATTCCATGATTGGGGGGGTATGCCAAGTGTGTGCTGGTTGTTGGGATTTTTAATAGTAGTTGGAATGAGTAATGACCAAAGCAATTAAAACACAATGAGCATGGTAGATATGGTCTTATCCTACAACTTTAATGCACCTTTACCGAATGAAAGATTTTTCTATTCACTTTTGTTTTTTAATAGATCAATTTAAAAGAAATTGATCCTCATCTTACAGAACATATTTTTTCCTTGGCATTTATAGCTGATTAGCTAAACAAGTACTAATCAGGAAACACCTCGCTACTAGATTTACACATTTTTTCTTTAAGTTGCATTTTGGTGACCATGATCATGAATTTGAATCTAAAAACAACTTTTTTACATATAAAAATTAAGATCACATATAATAATTCTCATTTGTACTTTCACATAATGAGAAACCTTTGACACTAGCATAATTTAGTATTTTAGTTAAACATGTGCTATATAATGTAATAATTACACTAATGACATAATTTTTCTATGTATGAAGGTAATGGCCTATGTAGCAGTGGCGGCAGTGGCGGCGGCAGGGCAATCAGGTATGATTGCAAGGGTTGGCCAGCCAGAACTACAATGGATGAAGATATGCAACATGTATGGGAAATTCTGCAACCAAGTTGGAGAAGGGATAGCTAGTGCTTTTGTGGCTAGCCTTAGCATGGTGGTCATGTCTTGTATTTCTGCTTTCAGCCTCTTCCGCTTGTATGGTGGTAACAAAACCAAAAATGTGCATTGGTAGGTTAGAAACTACTACCAGTGATTCAAGGTTCTTCTTGTATATGTAGTAGTGAATGATTATGGTAATATGAGAATGCCAACTATTGCAATGATCACTTAATAATTGATGGCAGTAATATAATGTTTAGCTTCTTTGATAAATGTAGCCAATTTTGCATATCCTAACATCCCGTATGGCTAAGGCCAAGTTTGTGAATCTGTTAGCACGAGTTCCAATTAATAAATTAAAAGTCCAAACAGAGAAGCAACAACTTGCGTTTGAATGGTTGTAAATGCAAACACAAACACGGCGAATAATATAAACACGATTCATATTTTTTGCACTTTGCACAGCGTTTATTTCTAATATGGTTGGAACAAAAATTGTTAGCCCAAAACAAAGTTGTAACAAGCGACTTGGGTTGGTGGTTTATTAATCAATATTTATAAACTTGAATCATTCAAAATTTTATGAATTTTATAATATGTCCATTAACTATAATTATAAATTATTTAAAGTAAACAGACATTTTGTCACCTATAAGAAAGGCCAATAGGTGACATGTAAGATTGAACTTCAAACAATATGATAATATCTTGATCTTCATAATTAAAAGTGATATCAACCAACAAACTCGGTATATAGTTATTGAGTTACGTTATGTAGTCATTTTTCATATCATTGTTATGAATATTAATCGGATAGAAAGTGTTTACTCGTGAAAACAAACCAATACATTCTGAAGTTAGTGATAATAATACTGAAATTACAAACAACTTGCGTAATTTTTATGAGTCATGCCAAATTGTTATCAATTGATAAAACTAAAAGCCGTTAAATTCCATTTTTTATATTCAAGTGCATTGTAGCACTATTGTAAAGAAATGAATTAACAGTTAATGGTAAATGGTCAAACTGTTAAGGGAGTATGACTAAAAAGGACTAAAGAATATAACAAATTGAGAGGCATGATATATTACCATATGCAAGTACTAGATTTTGCCGTGCATAATAACCACGAAACCTTAAGCTGGGAAGTCAGATTTCTTACATTAGTAATTTTTAGTTTGGAAAGTTCTGGCAGTGTGAGAAAAGAAAAGGCATGTTTCAGATTTTCATGTAGCGTGCCTGAATCTCTTATCAACTTTTTTTATTTCCTTTTCTTATGCAAACATAAAAGCACTCACTGATTTTAAATAATATAATAAATAAATAAAAGCTGAAATGCTGATCACTCTTTATCTTGCGCAATTCACGATGCTTGAAAAAGTTAAGGGGCGTTATGATGTTATAAAAGAGTAAATAGTTCATGTATTAGTGTATTACTTTTTATTTTTTATCAGAATCGAAATTATGGTAAATTTATTAATTTGTATGTATAATAGTTATTTTAAATGTTATATTATTAAAAAATTATTAGTTATCTGCGTAAATATTTTTATACTGATACATAGAGATCAATCTATTAAAAAAATTGCTTTTTTGTTTTTTTCTGAAATTATAAATCAAAATTCAATATATTAAATAAATAAAAACTTATTTTTTGTGTTTTCTATACAAATGAGAAATAAAAAATATTTTCTCAAACTAAATAATACTTAAATAAATTAAGACGTGACATATCCAATTCAAATAAAGTAGTATAAAAAACATTTTTGCATGTGAAGTATAATCCGTTAAACTTAAAATCTCATCAATTTCTCTTGCACCCCAAAGAAAAAAAGAGGGAGGGGATTATTTTCTTTTTTTGAAAAAAAAAACAGTGAAATTTCAAACACTGAAAAACAAGTTTCAAGAATAGTATTCTCTCTGAATGAAAAATATTAATATTTAAAGTTAATGTATATAGTTTACATATATTTAATATTATTCACAAACTATATACTTAGTATAAAATATCTTCATTTATTTAATACTTATGGTGAGAGTGATTATGAAATAAATCATAATTGTTAAATAGAAATTTATGTGGATAAAAATAATTAATGAGACTTAAAAACTATAAAGAGTAAAATTATCGTAATACCCTGAACTTTATTAAATACTAACACATGCACTCAACTTTTTTTTTTCTACACTAATTCTCTTTTATGATTATAAATATTACACTAATACCCTCATATAAAGAAAAGAAAGTGAATATAATGATTAAAAAACTGAAAGTATTTATATAATTACATGAAATCTCGTTGTAATTTGCTAGACTATAAAACATCAATAGATTTTGAAAAAAAAATAAAAAAAATATTATTAGTTTTAATTCGGATGGAATAGAAGCTAAGCTTAAGAGGGTTCAGCGGTAAGAATAACCCGAAAAAAATAATACTTATCTTAATGACAAAGTAATAAAAAAATTAATGTAAAAAATAATAAAAAATTCAGTTTAGCTGAAATGATTATATTTATTTTTTACGAAAATGATCATACTAATATTTAATATTATATTTATTATATATAATAAATAGTCAAACTAAATAATGTGATTAATTAGTATTTAGCATAGTAATAATTTTATAATAATTAACTGTGAATATAAATTATAAGGTCACATGTTTACTAAAGATATATTATATGTATTATGTTTAAAAAATATAATATTAATAATACTATTTAATAAATATATTTAATAAATAGTATAATGAAAATATAATAAATAAAATTGATGTTCACTAAAATTGAATATTATATTTATTATATAAAATAAGTATTCAAACTAAATAATATGATTAAATATTTAAAATGAATTGACTTTAATATTTATTAATATTTTTAATACAATATTTATTAGACATAATATATAGTCAAATTAAACAATATGGTCAAATGTAATATTCCTTGAACATAACATATTTATTAATTTCATTAAATGAAAATTAATTTAAAA
>PYAF01003359.1:122847-137788 GCA_007407185.1 Glycine tomentella | reverse complement strand
ATTCAAAGTATTTTAATGATTAGAAAAGTGTTTAAATATTTGTCGATAGAAAAACTGTTTAAATATTATACTATTAAAAAAAACATAATTTCTATCTTTTCTTTACACCCGTAAATGCAATGAATGACTAAATCTTTTTTTATGCGTGTACACAATTAAAAATAGTTATGACATATATTTTTGAAATGATCAGAACACTGTATACTGTCAATTCATATTTTGTTTTTATTAAAATAAATGATAAATAATAACAATAACAATCATAATAATAATAATTAAATAATAAATATAACAAATATTTGAAATGAGCTATAAATAAGCAATACTTACCACTTTATTCTTTTTATGTTTGTAATGAATTTAATAAATTACAAAATATATTTATGATTTGTTTATTTATAATCATAAATGAATATACCTACTAAAACAAGAACAAGAATAATAGATATTTCAAAACGGAAGCCAGTTTTTCATTGACGAGAAACCATTGTGGATTTGTTGTATAGGAGAATCTACGATGTACTATACCAAAAAAGACCTCAAACACTGCATAATGCAGATGCTTCTCTGTACTGCTAACTAACATCATGACTTTTGGACTATACTTACAGCTAAGATACGTTGATACCTGCTCTCAGGATCAGGCTCAACCTCAAAAATACAGTCCTCTTCTGGTTGAATGTTAAAAATCATTTTCTCTCATTTATTTTTGGGTAATTTTAAAAAATAGTAATCATGATATCTTATTTATTAATATTAAAATTTCAAGTGTTTAAAAATAAATTAAGTAAAAATTATTTGCTCTCAAAAAATATTAATTTTATACATAAAATAAATATTAATTCATTAAAATTGATATTAGAAATCAATACTTACTAGGGAATTGTAAAGTTATCATAGTATTTTAAATATTTATTATATCAAAATAGCAGTTGGATGAGGATGAAGGCGATGACTAGCATATCGAATCCAAATCCAATCTTGACTTTCTCAATCAAAAAAATTTGAACCCAATTTCGACCTGGATCTCGATCAACTTGATTTTTTCTGTTAAAGTCAAGATAGATCTGAATTAATTCCAATAAAAACTGATATACTTATCATACCTAATTTTCATTGTGAGAGGAAAAAAAATAACCATTTCTTATAAAATTTATAGTAAAATAAATAAAGTTAAAACAAGGACTTATAACATATTTTATCCTAAATTATACTTTAGTTTGATTTGATGGAAAAATTATATTTTAATTTATAATAAATAATCTAAATTGAGATAAAAGAAAAAGGAGAGATATTAACTTATATATTCTAACTTAATAATATAAAAATAAGTATGAGAGCATGAATAAAATAATTTAAATTCATGAAGTTTTTGGAAATAATTATGTAATTATTTTCAATTTTTATTGTAAGGTATATAAGTTGAAATGGACCGTAAAAATGTGTAGATAATTTTTTTATATAAAAAATGTATCAAAATTTAAATTGAAAAAGACAATTTATTTTAAATTAGAGAAAAAAAAATATTAATTACACGTGAAACAGATTTTCCTCGTGACTGAGTTTCACTTACGGCATCGAACTCAACTTGGTTTGACCCTATGCAACGCTCAAAAATCCTCTTTTGTCGCAGTTTTTTCGACAATTGCGTCTTTCATATTTTGTTTCACTGCATTTTAGCGCGTAAATACCTAAATTCTCAGCGGCAACTTGTATCAATTCGAGTGACCCAATTGCAGTATTCCTTAATTGCAACCTAAAAAAAATCTAGGGTTTTTATTCTAAAAAGTAGAAATTATAGCTACCCTTTTCTTCCATTGTGATCCTGCGCCTCAACAAACTCAAATTCATTCAGGAGTTCGCGCAGAGAATCAATGGGTCGCTCTCGTGGGAATTTTCACCACGCCGACGAGGACCCTAACCAGAGGTTTTTTTTTTCTTCCTTTTCTTTTTATCTTTATCTGATTATACTTAATGGTTTTACTCCTTCGTCCAAATGCAAGTCTCGTTGTGAGAGAAAGGATGCCAATTACAATTGAATTTTGTTGTTTTGCTGAATGTGTTTAATTGATCACAGATGCATTAGAATGTTATGCTTATTTTTCACTTTGATGCTCAACTAAATCTCTTTTTGTTTCCCCTTGTGTTTTCTCTGTTTAATTTTGTTTGGTTGTGTAGGTCAAGGAGAAAAAAGAATGCTGCCAGTGGAGAGAATTCAGAATCTGGGGCCGCAGGTAAGTTTTCCATCTCTGCAGTTTTTGAACAAGTTTGATCCTATACAATATACTACGAAATTATAGGATATTTTGGTATTTGAGAAATGGTGGGGGAAGTAGGAGAGAGGGAGAAGAAATAGGTGAGAAATGAAAAGGTGGGGTTGTTTGATTGTTTGGAAATAGGTGGGGAGACCCGCACCTTTATTTTGTTACTGATATGTGCAGAAATTGCAGTAACTTGTTTGCCGTCACTGATAATCATTATCAATGGGACATAATCGATTATCAGTGCTATTTTACATATGAACGTAGTTGTTTTATGATTCATAATCGATTATCAATGATAATCGATTATGAATTCTTTATAACCGGGTAACATTGTGTGATCTATGTAGCCAATCTCACTTAGTTGTTGTAAAATGAGATAATCTCAACCATCTTCATGTATGTACAACATATCGACAATGAATATATTATGATGTATTTATTTTAACCATGAAAAGTTTGTAACTATGGTGTATTATAGATGTAACTTTTGAATTATGTTGTCAACATCCATCAAATACAAAGTTTTATTCATCTCTCAATGCACACAGTGGATAATCTTTTGCTGAAGATATTATGTAAGTGTGGGCCGGAATTTCTTTTTCCACTTATAATGAAGGAAACAAGAAGAAAGGTTGGGATTCATTGAAGTCGGGCTGGAAGGCATGTGGAATGTCTGTTAGGTTAAAGAAACTAACTAATTAATTTCCACACACAAAAAGTTATAGAAGTAACTATTACTTGGACCTTAAATTGCCTTGTTTATCTTGATATGGATGTTTGAAAATAAATTTTACTGGTTTTCATGTGAACCAGGCCAAGGAGCAGGTGAAGGGAAAAAGGCTCTGTACCACTGCAATTATTGTAATAAAGATATAACAGGAAAAATCCGTATTAAGTGTGCCATGTGCCCAGATTTTGACTTGTGTATAGAGTGCTTTTCTGTTGGAGCTGAGGTGACACCTCATAAAAGCAACCACCCTTACAGGGTTATGGTCAGTAAATGTTAATCTCAAATGTTTTCATTTTAATGTTTAGTTAATTTAAAGCTTTTGTTACAGAGAAAGTTGTGTTATTTTTCCTGCTAGACTGCTAATCGAGCTGTCTGACTATCTCTGGTCAATTGCAGGATTAACCACTTAAGTTATATTGGAAGTTTGTTCTGAAACTGTTTTGTTACCTTATGAAAAATCTGATTCATATTTGTGAGAATTTATGTTTAAGTGAATCTGTCCCAAGCTGTTGAGAAAATTGTGTTACTGCTAGTTTTGCCAATAGTGTTGTTCTTATGATGGTTTGCTTTATGTGATTCTATTTTGACAGGATAATTTGTCTTTCCCTCTTATTTGCCCAGACTGGAATGCAGATGATGAAATCTTGCTTCTAGAGGTACTTCAAATTTATTTCCTAGGAGTAATGGCGACTAGTGGTTCAAAACTGTAAAGCATGTGTTCCAAGAAGAAAGCTCTTTACTTATTTCTGATCTTTTGAGCAATAATTTTTTGGTTTTAGGGAATTGAAATGTATGGCTTGGGAAACTGGACAGAAGTTGCTGAGCATGTTGGAACCAAAAACAAAGAGTCATGCATAGAACACTATAGGAATGTATACCTGAACTCTCCGTTCTTTCCTGTTCCGGTATGATGGGCATCAAATGAAGCTGCCCTCAATGAATGCTTTTCATTACATTTATTCTATGGTATTTTACATCCTGACCTGTCTTATTTTCCAGGACATGTCTCATGTTGTTGGGAAAAACAGAAAAGAACTTCTTGCCATGGCGAAAGGGCAGGGCGAAGACAAGAAAGGTTTGTCACAATCCATAACATCACATGCATTAGTTTTTAACTTAATTTCACTTGCATAGTATGTTGTTATAAGCAGACATATCTCATTTACCATTTCTTTTGGATGACATGAGCTTGTTTCCTTTTACTCAAGTTTATGCCCAAATAATAATAAACTTGGATGCCTGCTGCAGATTGTCTTAATATGAATGTACCTCATGATGCTGTTATTTGCATAAAATATTTTAGAAAAAAGGAGAATAAGTTTACATCAAATGTGGCTTCTGATTATTTTGCATGGTTGACAGGTTTTTTTTTTTTTTTTTTTTTTTTTTTTTTTTTTTTTTTTTTTTTTTTTTTTTTTTTTTTTTTTTTTTTTTTTTTTTTTTTTTTTTTTTTTTTTTTTTTTTTTTTTTTTTTTTTTTTTTTTTTTTTTTTTTTTTTTTTTTTTTTTTTTTTTTTTTTTTTTTGTTTTGGTGACATTTTTATAATCATTGGTCACTTGTGATTGGCACAGGAATTTCCATGGGGGATCTTAGTATGAAGGCAGAATCTCCCTTTTCTCCATCTAGAGCCAAGTAAAGCTGTCTTTTTTTATATCCTTTATCTTCCATGTCATCTCTATACCACATTCTTTGATGTCGATTTGCTGATTCAGGGTTGAAGATTCGCATAAAGCTGGCTCCGCTAATCGCTTGGCATCCGGTTTGAATTCAGGTATAGCAAAATAAGTTCATAGCTAATTAGCTTTTCTTTCATCAAGTTATCTGTGTTCATCTTCATTGGATCTCTAACTTGTTTATATATTGCAGAGTCCGATGGCCCCTCGGGTAACACGCATGCTGCAAACCAAAAGGCATCTAATGTGGGCCGCGGAAATGGTGGTCCAGGAATCATTAAAATGGAAGGTATACATCTTTATATTTGGTCCTGAACCCCAATTGACTTCTAATAAATTCTATCCTTTGGACTTTTACTTCCATAGAAAATTTAAAAAACCAACTTCTTGGAATAATACCTTTTACTTTTATTCTTATAAAAAAAGAGGTGAAGGATTTGTGTGTTTTTGCATGATTTTTCAACCTTAGCAATAAATTAAATTTGAGGAGATGTTGCAATTCTTCTATACTCGTTACTAGTATAACTAAAACAGATTTTGTGAATGCTGGCTGAGGTAAGGTAAAGGGGGAGCAGCTTCTTGCTTTGAATCACTGACATTAGCTAACCAATCCACCATGCATATTCTTTGAGGAAATTACTGACACTGTTCTGTATCAAACTTTCTAATTCCTGTCATTGGCAGATTCTCAACTAGACAGAGATTTTGGAGGACAAAAGCCTACTTCCTCTGGAAACGAAGGTCCCTCTTTAGTAGAATCGAGTGGTTATAACGCCAAAAGACAGGAATTTGATCCTGAATATGATAATGATGCGGAACAACTACTTGCTGAAATGGAATTTAAGGACACTGACACTGATGATGAGCGAGAGCTGAAACTACGGGTGTTGCGTTTCTATGCAAAAAGGTAAACAACCTTTATTTTTATATTTTTCTCTTTCTGAATCATTTACAGTCAACCATTAAGAGTAATGACATTATTAGGGTAGCATTGCTCACCTCATCTTTAAATTGAAAAATGTTGCAGGCTTGATGAAAGAAAGCGTAGGAAGGATTTCATACTTGAAAGAAATTTGTTATACCCAAATCCATTTGAGAAGGATTTAACACCTGAGGAGAAGACAATATGTCGGAAGTATGACTTATTCATGCGCTTTCATACTAAGGAGGAGCATGAAGAATTGCTTAGAACCGTTATCTCTGAACATAGAACTCGTAAAAGACTTCAAGAGCTTAAGGTTTGAGACATGGATGGCTTTAAATTATTATTGACATTTACCTTTATTCTCTATTGTGGAAAAATATAAGCTTTTTGGGGTAGCATTTTGTTATCTTCATTTCCTTTCTGGATTTTTTTCATGTGGTTGCATGTAGGTAGAAACTGCTAGAGATGGAAATTTTACTGCTTGTGGAGATTAGGAAAATTTTCATACTAATCAGTCCGGCTATACTATTTTTGAGGTGTCTTACGAGCATCTAAAGTTGAAGCATTCAAATTAACCTATCCTAGTATTATACAAAGTTGCAAGAATTGTTTGCCTTAGTATATCAAATCTTAGATTTGTATATTGAATGGAAATGGATGTTTGTTTATACCACTGCTGATATAGATTATATGATGTGCATACTGCATGCACAAATCAAGCAATTAGCACTAATTCTCACATTTGTAACACATGGTTTTGCAGGAAGCCCAGGCTGCTGGTTGCCGCAATTCAGCTGAAGCTGATAGATATCTGGCACGGAAGAGAAGAAGGGAAGCTGAAGAAACTGCTTGTAGGACAAAAGAAAGTGCTCAGGGCGGCCCAAGCAATCAAGGGGTTCCTAATGTATTGATGTCTCCAGACTCTGCTGGCAAGGATTTGAGTGAAAGACCTGCAGGGCCTGCTACTTCTAGTTCTGTCAATGAAATGGATGTGACGGGATACTATGGGGCAGATTTACTTTCTGAACCGGTAAGCATGCAGTCCTTCCCCCCTCCCCCCCCAAATCTTCTTAAATTAATTCCTTGTCACGGTGGTGTGACTCTAGTTAAATGCTGCTGCTATTTTTCTGCTGAAAATCTCACATTGACTAAAATAGTGAATATAAGTGTGTTGGGGGGGGGGGGGGGGGTTGGGACCCCGCACCTTTCTTTTGAGCTAGCTTTTAGGTTTATTAGGTTCAAATCCAAATTTTAAGATGGTATCAAAGTCTATCCAAGTGGTTGTTGTTGAGCCTATTGAGCCGCTGTTATCGGATCATTTGTAGATGTTCAATCCTAAACTTTAAACTTGAGATGTTCAGTCTTCAGTGTAAGGGGTGGAGATATCACATGGACTAGTTGAGATAGGTTCAAACCCAATTCTAAGAAGTACTTAAACTTATATAGTACTGATTTGTTTTTGTTTTTGGATATTATACAGTGTCTTTGGCAAGTTTGCCTTTTAAATTATATATATATATATATATATATATATATATAAAATACAGTTCATTGATTTTCTAAAATCATCTATATTTTCCGTGGCAGGAGAAACGTTTATGCTGTGAGCTAAGGTTGCCTCCAGCCATGTATCTACAGATGCAAGAGCAACTGTCTCTGCAAATACTTGGCGGCACTGTCACTGCAAAATCTGATGCTCATCAATTGTTCAAGATGGATGCCATTAAAATTGACAGGGTGTATGATATGCTCATTAAAAAGGGGATTGGTTCCCCTTGAGGCCTCCCTTGTTTCTGATGTGTCACTTCATAGATTATTCTCTTCTAGCCTCCCATAATCGAAATAAATTAATCTTGTTTAACAAGGTTGATATAAATTTTGAATTGCTGTATCAAGCTTTAGTAATGGGCTGAGTTAGATAAAGGAAAGACTATACACAAGTTAAACATGATTCTATCTCACGTCTCTTATGCTTCTCTCCCTACCCAACTGACCAACTCCTTGAGCGTGGTTGCATTTGTATGGAGAGGATAGACACGGGAAGCTAATGTTAATGTATTATATATTATTATGTAGACAAGGTCAAGGTGTTGATGCAAAAATTGGAAATGTAGACTCAATTTGTTTATTCAAACTTCTGTATTTCTCCAGTGTTTCTACAGCACTCTAATTTTTAGGGTACTAATAATACCCTTGATGGCTAGTTGCACATTTATTAGCTACTTTATCTTACAGTGTAGATTTAATTGTGCTTGGAATCTTTTTAGTTTTTATGCCTGATTTTAGCTCATTTTTTAAGCCAAATAATTTTTATTTTTAAAATTAAATAAAGTTGGTCTTACCATTCTCTAGATATTCATTTTTTTAATCCAAATACTTGGTGGTTTATGATAAATCTGAGATATGGAACAATTCTAGAGGTTTAAAAAACAAAGTTTGACTTTGATAAAGTATTTTATAATATGTGAGATTAGGGCATGAAGAGGAAAAACTTGAGATTCTTTTTAGTTCTTTTGGTGTAATTTGATTTTTAAGTTAATGAATTTTGAGTAGAAAAATATTTAAATGATGTGTAAATTTTGAGCAAAAAAAAGTTTTTAAGGATTTTGGAAAAAAAAAGTTAACAGAAAAATTACATTTACTTAATTTTAAAAATAATGAAATTTGATTAGAACTTTTTAAATGACAAATTAAACCTTATGTACTTTGAGCAACTAATGCAAGTCTGAGTGTCTGACAGTCGAAAGGAGTAAGTCCGCTTTCCAAACCACACGAGAATTTTATCTACATTCTTTAATTTGAATTTTATCCACATTCTTTAATTTATTGCCTGTACAGTGTATAGTGTATACTATATAGTTGTTTAGATTTTGTTCCGTGTGTTAAAAGTGTGTGGCATATAAAAATTACACATGACACTCATTAGGTTGAAGGAAATTATAAATATATATATATATATTATATAAAATTTACATGTTTTTTCTGAAATTTACAAAAAATACTTATTTTTTTCTATTTTAAAAATCTACACGAACTCCCTAGACGTTGTCTAAATATTTAATAGTAACAAGTTATGGACATTGACAATTTTGATTAAAAAAGGCTAAAATATATTTTTTGTTCTCATAAATATAAAAATGTTTGAAATTTGTCACAACAAAAAAGTTATTTATTTTTCATACTTGTAAAATTTAAATTTGATATTTCAATTTAAAAAAGTTGGAAAACTTCCTGCTATTCTATATTTCCTTGAACAAGGCGCTCAACCTACAGGAACTGTTCAGGATATTTCAAAAAGGGTTGGTGTTTTTATGAAACTTAGCTCGAATCAACAAACGAAATTCCATTAATGAAATAAACAAAGGGGGGTGTGGATGACTTGTATATAGATTTCTAAATCTCTTTTCTCTTTTATCCCCCCGCTCTCTGTTGGTGATTTTAGTGTCATCAATGGATTTTAGTAGTAATGTGATTTACTATAGGCCAATGCGATTACGCGTTAAGCTTTGGAAACGAGTTAGGGTAGTGCGGAGTGCACGCTTGTTGAGCCAACGCATAATTGACCGCGATTACGGTGCGGGGTTCCAAGGGGCAGCGCCCCTGGCTGGGGTCCAAGAGTTGCATTGTTGGAGTTTTTGTTTAAACTCCACGGGTTATGAATAAGAGGCGGTTAACAATTCAAAATATTAACTACTCTTATCTCAACCGCTGTTAACCGCTGTTAACTTCCCATCATAACCATACACATATAACTACCTTTGATGGAAAGGTTGCGAGCAGCCAAGAGTTGCACTGTTTGGAAAAGCGGAGCAGCCAAGAGTTGCATTGTTTGGAAAAACTCCTATATAAGGAGTCATTTGGCCTCAGATTTCATATATACGAAAATCATACTTTCTCTCTACATTCCTGATCTGTTCTCTATTGCCAGAAGCAGATTGTTCTTCAAAGAATTATCCCAACAAGGATTTCGTGAACCCAGGCAAGAATAGGGTCGAAATACTTTGTTCAGAAAGTGTACGAACACGATTCTTTGAAGTTATCCAGGATTATCATACCCAAATATCTAACACTCTCTTGTTCTATTCATATTTAATTTTTCTTATTTCTTCTTGTTTATATAGAATGATAGAATGTAGTTTTCTATAGTCAGAAAAAGAAATGCAATTTTCATCAATCTTCAAAACAAAATGAAAAAATGTATAGAGATAAAAGATAGAATATAGGAAAAAGAAAAAAATAGTCACTAAATGAAATAATTGGACTTATAAATAGATAAATAGATTATCCCTATTGAGGTGACACTTTCTACAACAACATATACATAGGTTTGGATATACTCAAACTTAGTTTTAGACCAAAAAGTAATAGATTTAAATTTTGTGAGGCCGTAAAATAGAAAAAAATTTGTTGTTCTAGATTTTAAACATTTCCATATTTTTGATGACAAAAAATATATTTTAATCTTTTTTTAATCAAAATTATCAATGCACATAATTTACTATTGTCAAATACTTAAATGACATTTAGGATATTTGTGTAGGTTTTAAAAACAAAAGGAAGACATGTATTCTGTAAACCTCAAGATTTGAATATGTAGTTTTCTTAAATCTCAAAATAAACCTCAAGATTTGGATATGTAGTTTTCTTAAATCTCAAAACAAACATGTCTAAATTTTTCAAAAGGAAAAAATATATTTATAATTTTCTTAAACTTGATAAAACACATGTAATTTATTCAAAATTTGAATAACCATGCATCGAAATACTGAAAGTTAATATACTAATTGAATAATTCTATTTATCTGATTGAATACCCACTTAATAGAGTAACTTGTCACATTAAAAGTGAATGTGAACCTTAGTTTTAGCATGTGAGAAAATCCGGTTAAGGCTAAACGACCATTTGGAGACAATTTTTTTTTTTTTAAAATTTAGCATTTGGGAATAAAATTTAAATTAATATCTTAAAAGGAATAAATGATAGGGTAATCTACAATTTTTGAATTGAAATTCGTATTATATGTTATGATTTTATTTTATTTTTACATTAAAATTGTAAAAAAATTTACGACTTCAATTTTTTTAAATATGACTTTAAAATATCGTAAGAGTTTTTTTGTTCAGAAGACTTTAAAGTTGTAAAGAATTTTTTTTCATTGAAGTCATAAATTATTTTACGACTTCAATTTTTTTTGCATGACTTTAAAGTCGTAAAGCATTTTTTTAAAAATCATAAATAATTTTTATTTTAATTATTTAATGAACTAATGTATGTTTTTTTAGATTTATTTAATATTTTCTATATTGTTTTATTCAATATTTTTATATTTTTATATTATTTTATTTGATATATTTTCTATATTTTTTTATTAATGTTAAGGATTATTATTTGTTTTGTAAATTAAAAAATAATACAAACGACTTAAAATTTAAATAAAAATATTAAAATGTACTACATATTTGTTTAACAAAAATATTAATAGTTAGATGATGTCCCACGACGATTTCTCCTGGATATGTGTCGAGACCTTTCATCTTGTTGCACTGGACGAATCATTCTCTCTTTGTCTTCCCACACTTGATTGAAAATATGGTTGTGTTTTAAGTGTAACAATGAGCCATCAATTGGTCTAGGTTGTGCATGTGTCATTGCTTCAAAAAACATAAAAAAAAAAGAAATTGTAAGAAGGATGAAAAAGGTGGGATGTGAGAAAGAGAAATAAGCTCTACAAAATAAGAATAAAGAAGAATGAAAGACCAAGTGGAGAAAATTCAGAATACATGAGAGAGGTAGCCTTTGCTAGTGACTCATTCACATGAAGTAGGCTTTGGAGTCATGCATTTGTCATTAGTGAGTGAGAATCTCATGCCTTTAAGTTCACGTGAGAAATAATCTCATGCTTCCTGCAACCTTGAGAAATTATTGTGTGACTTATGAATGAAAGGACATTCCTTGCTTTAGAAAAGATAAGAGTGCCGCAACAACTAATTCATCTAAATCAATGGCACGTGAGGTGAGGGAAGGAAGCGCGGGATGAAGCAAGCCAATTCACGTAAATAATCTCGTGGCACATGATAATGGTAAGTTGAACGTGTAGAATCTCGTGGCACTTTGTTGAACATGTAGAATCTCGTAGGTTTGCTCTTTGTTGAAGGTGTTGCCTTTGGGGTTCTTCAACTTGTCATTCACAAGCTTCATCATTGAAGGAAGGAAGATTCTTCAAGAAGCAGCATACTGAAATCTGATATGTATAATCATTTCCATACTTCATATCATACAAACTAAGATTCCTCACGCTTGAGTCTGCAATATTCACTTTCTTTTGCATTATTCACGAGCTCTATCTTCATTTTTGGGTTGTTATGCACGAGCCTCACCTACGTTTCCTTATTTCCATGTTTTTTGGTACACAAGTCACACAAATTTGAAGTCGTAGCACATGGCTTGACTTCAATGTCGTAACGAATGCCATGACCTTAGTGTTTTAATTAGGTTTCAGTTAGGTTTTAGTGTAGAAATAGTGAGTTAGGGCATGACTTTAAAGTCATGACATGTGGCACGACTTTAAAGTTGTGATTAGGGTTTTATTTATTTAAAAATGTTATATGTTATAAGCTATAAGTTCATATTATTTTAGGGTTTTAGTTATTATTATTTATCTAAAAATGTTATAAGTTAAAAGTTTTAATCATTTGTAACCAAAAACTTTAGGGTTTTAATTATTATTATTATTATTTATTTAAAAATATTATAAGTTATAATTATTTATAACAAAAATACTATAAATCAATTCAAAGTCGTGGAAGCTTTAATTACTTTGAAGTCATGCAAAATCTACGACTTTCATCTCCATTATAAAAGGGATTATGCTTGGCACTCGAGCTAACTGGTAATCTTCTCAATCTTTTCACATCTTCCTTAGAAGTCATTGTAGTCATTTTTACGATCTTCCCGATATATTTTTATTTCATGTTCGATACTGTAAATTATTCATATTTTTACTGCTAGACTACATTTTTTATTTTTTTAGAGATGTCTGGTGAAGAACCCATAATAAGAGATAATGTTAGCGACTTTAGTGACGAGGATCAGGAACACGATGTTCACAAAAGTGGGAGAGCCAAACAATCAAAGTCAGTGTGAGTCATCTTCATATTTTGAAACTGTTAATAACCAACTTTCAGAAGATCTATAGTTCTCAAATCCTTATCAGAATATAGGGAATGACAGTACGAATGAATCCTATGACTTTTATGAAGGCATGATATTTGAATCAAAACAAGCAGCTGTGAATGCCATTAAGAAATTTCATTTTCTACATTTATTTAATTATGATGTAGAAGAGAACAAGAATGACAAGTATGTTGTTATGTATATACAATATGGTAATCAAAGTCATTGGAGGGTGAGGGCATCCTTTAACAAAATACGCAGGAGGTGGAAGATAAAGAAAATAAATGGTATTCGCACTTGCATAATTTCACTTATATCACAAGACCATGTTAGGTTAGACTCATATGTAATTGCTCATAATATTGTTCACTTAGTGAAAACAAATCCTGATATCCAAACCAAAACCTTGATTGCTGACATGTTACAACGCTTTGGTTATACTATAACATACAAAAAGGTAATGAAACTAAATAGCAAGCACTCGAAATTGCATTTGGAAGTTGGGAAGCATCATAGAATTATCTGCCTATATGGATAACAACTGCTCAACACTTTCTACCAGGTACAATTATTAGATACAAAACATCCAATTCAATGGAGGATAGTGAGGATGACTCTTTTAAGGTGATTCTTAATTGTGTATTTTGGACTTTTAAGCCATGCATTGAAGGCTTTCAATATTGCAAGCTGATTGTTCAAGTAGATGACACATTTATAACTGGAAAATATTGTGGTAATTTGTTGATTGTCATTGTTGAGAGCGAGAGCAAAGAATCTTGGATGTGGTTCTTGCATTATTTGAGAAGATATGTTACACCTCAACCAAATTTGTATATTATATCATATAGGGGAACCGATTTGCTAGCATCTTTATGATCAAAACGAGTTGGGTGGACTGCACCGGATGTAACTTCTGTGTATGGCACTTGCCATATTGCATCAAATTTTAACAAAGACTTTAAAAATGATGACTTAAAAAAACAAGTCATCAATATGGGTAAGCTTTTAAGCACTTCATGCATCAAATATTTTATTTATGTGTTCAACATGTTTATTATTTATTGTGTTGTCTTTTGTCATAGGATATGAGATAAGGAAACCATGATTTGAGGCAAAATTGCTCACAATGTGATCAGAGTTTCCACATGCAGCAAATTAGTTGGACCAAATTCCTAAGAGTAAATGGACTCATGCCTATGATGAAGAAAAACAGTATGGATATATGACTACCAACCTTGCCGAATGTATGAATTCTATTTTGAAAGGAGCCCGACCATTGTCTATTACTACCTTAGTCATGGAAACATTTAATAAAATAATGACTCATTTGTTACTGATGGCATGAAAATCATGAATATGATAAAGGCAAGACATAGATACTCTGAAGAGATATATGTCATAATCCAAGAAAATCGATACATTGCTACCTTGCATTATGTTCGCATGTACGTTTCGGAAACAATGGAGTTTGAGGTTCAAGAAATTGCAAATACATGACTTGGACAACAAGCAATGTCATGTACTGTCACATTGAATGAATGGTAGTGTGATTATGAAGAATTTCAGGCACTTCGAATTCCTTGCTCGCATGCAATTGCAACATGTGTTTTTACAATTTAAATTGTGATGACTTTGTTGATCGTGTATACAAGCTGAAAAACATTTACAAAGTTTATTAATATCAGTTTCATTCCCTTGAAAATGAAGATAAATGACCTCAATATTTGGATCCATATTTTATTTTCGATCCTTCGAAGCGACGAGACACAGCGAAAAGGTCAACCACTAGTCGTATACTAATGAGATGAATGAACAAATTCCAAAAAGACCTAAGAAATGCTCATTGTGTGGAACTGAAGAATATAATTATAGTAACTATACATACAAGCAAGTTGAAGACTAATATTGTTTCTACTTTTTAATTTTATACTTATGTTTAATTTGTATTGTTCATTTTATATTTAATGTATTATGTTATTTTTATTTTAACAACTGCTTTTATCACTAAATTATTTTCTGTTTTAATATTAAAATAATTTATAAAATAAATTAATTAATACTACTGTATGATATTATTAATTTACTTAATGATAATTATAAAAATTAATTATTTTTTAAAAATAATATTATTTGATAAATTATAAGTTAATATTATTTGTTAATATTAGTAATAAA
>PYAF01003359.1:81857-122747 GCA_007407185.1 Glycine tomentella | reverse complement strand
AATATCAAATATAAAATATATGTTAAATAAAACAATATAAAAAATATAAAAAATATTAAATAAAAAAATATCACAAAATATAGAAAATATTAAATAAAACTAAAAAAAGAAAACATACGAGTTAATTTATTAAATAATAAAATAAAAAATTATTTAAGATTTAGAAGAAAATACTTAAAACAAAAATATGACTTCAATAAAAAAAATCATTTACTACTTTAAAGTCGTGTTTTAAAAAAAATAAAATATTGAAGTTGTAAATTTTTTTACGACTTTAATGTAAAAAAAAATAATTCATAACACATGTTACGATTTTTAATTCAGAAATCATAGATTATTCTACGACTTATCCTTTTCGGGGTATTAATTTAAATTTTACTCCCAAATGATAAATTTTAAAAAAATTACCCCAAATGATCGTTTGCCCTCTGGTTAAAGGTAAAAGTAGCAAAAAACATGCTTACATTATTGCTAGAGTAAGTAACTTGGATAATGCATAAATAAACTATAATAAAAAACAACAAAACAAGAAAAAGAAATGTAAAGGATTCACAGCTAAAGCATTTTCCATGTGTATTGAATGTTATAGAAATTGACAAGGGTTGATGACAAAGGTGTGAGCTCACTTTGGAAAGATAAACTCTTAAATCCTGAAAGAGGTGATTGTTCAAAAAGGCCTCCTTGTTGAGATAGCGTTTGGTATAAGAAATGATTTCATTTTCTTAAGAAAGTGACATAAGAATAAAAATATCTCTTGGAGATAAGATTTTTGAAAATGTTGATTTGTGAATGAGTGGTAATGACTAATGAGAATAAAAGTTCCTCTTGATAATTAACTGTAAATTTATTAAACTTGTTCATTGTAATTAGCTATAAACATATTTTTTTTATATAAAACTATTCAGAAATCTTATTTTTTAAACTTTAATTTTTGAACAGATAGTTTAATTGAGAATGAAAAATTTTCAAGTAAAATATATTTGGCTATAAAATTTGAAAAATATTAATTTTGTTTTCATAAAAAAATTGTATTAATCTGGTTTCAATAATAAAAAAAAATATAACTCTATTAGAATATAATCTGACATGATTCCCATACTTATATATGTAATTTGATTACAAATGAATTAAATAATTTATCGTGATTAAATCTCCAAAATGAATTAAACAATTTTTAACGGTTTAAACCCCTAAATGTTACAATTTTTTGACATTTCTTAGATGATTTTCTTGCATTTTCTAATGAAATTAAAGGAAAAGATGAAGTAACATGAGTTATGATGTTTTATGAGTATGCTTAGAAAGATAAAAAGAAAGTAACTAAATTAGTTAGTCGCATCAAATTAATGTATAATAGAATTATCATTGAATAATATGAATTTTTTTATAAAAACAAAATTAATATTTTTCAAATTTGACATGTACACTAAACATATTTTACCTAAAATTTTTCTTTGTCAAGCACTATCTCAAGGGTTAATTTCATTACAATGAGATAAAAAATATCTTAATCAAGACAATAAAATAAAATAAAATTAAAAATACTATCACATCCTTAATGCACTAATTCATGAAAGCCATCCATGAAGACCACTTGAATTTTTTACTAAGTCAATTTAATCATGGAATCTCAATCATTTTTGCTTGCAATTTCCTTCCTACAAGTCAATTCAAAAGTCACTTTTGATCCTAAGTAGTTCAAATTGAGCCAAGTAACCA
Organism: Glycine tomentella; assembly: GCA_007407185.1. Taxonomy (NCBI): domain Eukaryota; kingdom Viridiplantae; phylum Streptophyta; class Magnoliopsida; order Fabales; family Fabaceae; genus Glycine; species Glycine tomentella. The sequence goes on along the minus strand of PYAF01003359.1, from coordinate 121,028 downwards.
AAGCAAATAAAGCTTTACTTACACCTATTCCCCCCATTTACAAGAAAAAAGAGGCTTTATTTAAGAAAATCAAGTACCTGAGCCTTACCACTTGGACGATAAACACACATTTGGTTACAACATTCATCCCCTCTTAATTTGAAATCGATAAATCTGGACATGGCGGAAGATTTTGTAATTCTGTAATCCTGTAAGAGTCAAAAGCCCATACTACTGAAAATCATAAATTACAAATTTTACTCATGGGCTAACTCTAGCATATGCAGTTTCAACTGATATGTGGAGTTACGCATTTACCAACCCATGACCTAACATGGAGCCTAAAATATATATATTAATATCATCCTATAGAAGTTGATCTCATGAACCCAAAAACCATAAGCTATAATGCTATACATTACTATTATCCTTAAGCCAGAAACTAGAAAATCATTATCATGCTGCATATGTAACTACCTCAGGGCTTCATTTGTTTTATATACAAGTTGATTTCCACCTTCGGGTATAATCAGTAGGAGAGCAAAAAATTCCCCATTTAGCTCTATCATATATTCATCATGCAATTTGTATTGCTTGTGCTGCATCGAGTTTTGGTTCAGAACAATCAAAATCTTCCTCACTATCCTCATCATCATGGTCGGCATCAACGTCAACATCATCATTGTCAGAGTCACCGTCACTGCCTCCACCTGAGTTCTTATCCTTGTGTTCATTTAAGGCCAGAAGTGTCTTCACAGCCTTGTCAGCTTCGTCGTCATCACAGCCACCACCAGAGTTGTTATCCTTGTCTTCATGAATGGCATAGAGTGGCTCCCTCAAAGTTATTCCCTTCATATTTTCCAGGTCAACAGGTGCTTCCAAACCAGATAATTCTGGCTCAACCTTCTTAGCAACTTCAACTTTGGCAATTGTTGATGGTTTACTTTCTAATATTGCAGAGCAATCAGGCATAGATACATCTACCACTGCAGAATTAGCTGACATCCTGATACTGGACCTGACATTTGAAGATAAATAGCTGCAAATGTCTGGCTTTCCCTGTATATCAACCCACCTGTTATTGATCCAATCTCGTGAAATCCGAATGTTCTTCTTCTCAACCTTTAGGAACCTCTCTTCGCCTAAAGAGAAAATCATATTACCATGAGATATCTAACTGTTGTGCATACGAGGGGGACCAAACAAAACACAATTCACAAACTGAGCCATTGAACTATAGCACACAAAAAAAATGTATACATCTTACCAGGGGTATAAACCTGCAGGATTCCATCTCCACTGACATTAACTGCAGCTACGACACCTTCCCACCATCCATCACGCCACCAGGCATCCACTGGTGCTCCAATCTCAAAAGTATGACCTGCATTATATTCAGGAGCGCATGGTCGTACTGTTAAGCGGCCTGAACATCGCATACCCAATTTGTCAGGAGCTGCCACTCTAGACGCAGGGACCCATTCCTACAAAGTGTGAACAACTGGGCTGAGAACCATACTCTTCCCTAGCTTCACCAAAAGGGCTCAATAGACAATTAAGGAGATGATTGGACTTCTAAGTCCAAAAATCACCACAATCAGTATTTCTACAATGTTAGAAAAAATAGATAGATAGAATAAAGAGAAAATAAAACTAAGGCATTGCATACCTCTAGTTTCTGTGGTCCGTCTATATCCAGCAAATCATCATACTGAACCTTCAGCAACCTCAGAGACATACTCAAGATTTTACATCTAAACCAGCATCCTCTGATGCCACTATCTTGGCAGAGAACCTCTATCTTTGCACCGACCTGAAAAGACAGTTGAGGCTTTGGTCCAATAACCTTAATACCCATTGTTTTTCTCGATAGTTTTAATTTTAAACTAGGGTATTTTGGTTCACATTTTGTCATTTCTTTCGTAGGAACAGAGATTTGCAGACCAGAAAAACCCTTTTCAAGTACATGATCCTTAGAACTTCTAACCCTCTTATTGCTGGACCTTAAAGGATCATCTTGAGTGAAGTTCTCATCATCATCTGTGTGTGATTTTTCAAACTTTGCCTTTCTCTTGGAGAGAGTAGGACCATTCAAACTAGAAACAACAGATTGGTTACTATATCCACGCAACTTTGTAAGTGTGAAGGGCTTAAGCTTATTGTTTTTAAACTGCCTAAAGCACATATGGATCTCAGATAAAGAGGTATGAGACACAGCAGCTAGGTATTTCTCATAATGCTTAGGAGTCAAAACTGTTGCAGGACCATTGACACACTCAGCACTAATCACCTGCACATGAGGTGTGATGAAAACCTCTCCCTCTTGCAGATTCAGCTGTGGAATGACATGCTTAACTTCCTGACCATGGTGAAACCACCGTACCTTCACTTTCTTTTGTCTCTTCTTGTCTTCATACATATCTTCCAAGTAACCAAGATAATGGTTTTCTTCTTCAGCCATAATGTATACAAATGAATGAACCTAAATTTTAGAAGAAATATCTTGAGAATCATAAAAATTAAACCCCTCCAAAAACAGAAAAAGTAAATGATACAAAGAAAGTGGGGAAAAAATTGGTATAATGGAAAATGAAATAATTTTCTCACATTTATGGTTGTTCCATTCCTGCAAAACCCTGAGTAGTGCTTCAGCTGTTTAGCACAAAACCAAGAAAAACCTGACCATTCAATATCTGAACTTTGGAATTTTAGTTTCCTAGAAATCTGCAGTACAAAAAACAAAGGCATGGTGAATAAATCGCATAAAGATAGAAAGGGAAATATATAGAGATGAATTTAATTACTTGCCATTTCCATACCATTTTATCAGGTAAAATTCTATTATTGACATTGACCCCAGGCGTTAAAGTCATGAGAGATTCATCGGCTTGTGCTGAATCTTCCAGCTGTACACCTGTCACAGAAAGATTATGGTTGCTCAAAATGTTTTCTTTCCATAGCTACAGAAAAAGCTGTTAAAAAAGAATTGGTGGATCAAGTTTTGGCGAATAAGGACAAGACAAACAACAAAAATAACCACTGGATGAAAAAAGGAGTTTCGTCACAAAAAACAGTAATTCAGTTTGGCATCAAAAGGTCTAAACCATTTTATTTGGGCTAAAGGATCACTAAAATAACCACATTAAGATGTTGGCATCCAACTGCAATTCAGTTGTAATGTTAGTTAACCTTTGCTTCCTCTTTGTAACAATTTTAAACTATTGGTCTTCTCAGTATTTGTACCCTACATACAGTACACTTCATACTGTATAAGACATCCATCTTACCTTCTAGGAACAACCAATGTGAATTAGCAGGCATATCAAGTAGAAAAGGATTAAACCACAATCTTCATCGATAATAAAAAGTTCTCATGCATTTTGGACCTCAGAATAGGCTTCTAAACAAATATGAAATGCAATGGGATAGCATGAAGTGTCAAGTTCATTAACATCAATTAGATTCTTTTTTTCCCCAAAAAAAGTTGTTCTTAAAACTGATTCAGGAGATTGACATCAATTACCAACACAATGTACTCATCTTCATAGACACACATAACTCAAGACAAAAATAATGTTACCAATTGATCAAAGGACATCTTAAAAAATCTTTCTAGCTAAGTAAAATTAATACAGGCACACATCCAAATGAAATGAGAAATAATGCAAGGGTGGCTATGTGAGGACCCCATCAATATTCAATATGGGGCTTGGGAAGGGACAAATGTATGCAGCCTTACCCCAATGACGTGAGAGGCTGCTTTTACGACTACTATAGTATTATTCACGATCGCAAGATAGCAACTCTACCAATGCATCACAGCTCAAGAAAAAAATAAAATAAGAAAAAAAGAAAATCGATAGGTTTCAATGGAAATTGCTAATCAATCCGCAGAACATGATCACACCATGCATAGTGCTTTGATCTTAAAACAAAATAGGAACAAAATAAAAATGGACAAATCCATAGATCTAAAACACAAACAGATCACAAACATCACAGTTCACAGTGTGGCACTGAGGGGAAAAGGAAATAAATCAAATTGAACAGTATGCAGTTCTTCAAGCACTAAACCAATGATTTAGTGGCATTTGTAAGTTCCTTTTTTATGTGGGAGTGGGGGGCAGGTTGGTAAGGAGGGAAGTTCGGCCTAGGACCAATTGAGCCACAAGCCCATTAATACATGCAATTTTGGGCAATGTAATGCAAGAATTGCTTCTTTTTTTTTTTTCCTGTAGTGATTTTAATGTGAACCCCAATTGTATTAAGTAGTCACGTAAATAGCACGTGATTTTCAGTGGCTATCGGTCAAAGTTTTAGACAAGACTAGTATTCTTTGGGCCGAGCCTAGTATTATACAGAGTAGTTAATAGAGCACTATAGCAGTGCTGGGTGTTGTGGGATGGCCCCACTCCTTGGAACCAAGTCATGTCATGCCTGGCTGTCGCAGATGGAGCGGTGCAAATTGCAGCAGTTGGCGACCTTTGCGGCCTGAAGACTATTTTGCCACCAACTGAATGCTGTTTCAAGCTTTTATAGCGGGTAAAATTGGAAAATCAGACAATTTTAAGATGACTTGTTTTAGGTTTCTCTTACATTCGTTTGTGTGCCCATGCAAGTGTAAGCCCTAGACTCTGTACAGCTCTTTTCTGCACTCCCCCACGAGTTTACAGCACGGCTCATTGTTGCATGCTTCCGTGCAGCACTTTTCTGGCCAATATCCGGCATCCAGACTCTGTTCTCACTGATTCTCAAATATCCATCCCTTTTCCGACCAATTTTGGGCGATTTCTTCACTGTTGTGGCCTATTCACAATCGACATTTCATAAAACCAACTGCTCTCTTTCTTCTCTGTTTTGTCTTGAATCTGTCTAAAAAAAAGTCAAAACAACAATGACTTCTTTTTAATTTTAGGTACTTTTTTCTTTATTTTTCAGCATATATACTGTTAGTATATAAGGAGAAGGGAAAATTAGTTAACATAGTTAGACTATTAATAAGTTAGTTACTACAGTTAGGATATTGATTACTTAGTTAAATAGAGGGCTTTATTAGATATAAATAGGGGAAGAAGGATAGGAGAGAGGGAGATCTTATCATTTGTAGATTGAGCATTAGCTCTTTGTGAAAGGAGAAATCCTTTGTGAAGGGAAAATCCTTGGAGGAGAGTTTTCTCTCCTATTTTCTGTTCTTTTCTTACTAGCCAATAAAATTCTTTCTTTTCTTGCTCATTTCAATTCTTGGTTCCTGACAATTGGTCTGACATGTCAGATCCAAGTTGCACGATGGAGAGCAGAGTGAGCGCTTTGGAGAAATTGGCCAGCAAGCATGATTACAGACCTAAAAACAGACATGGATCTCATAAAAGAAAGATTGTTGGACATGAGGCAAATCAAGGAATTACTTCTTGAATTCAAGAAAGGAAAGACACCATGGGATGGTGGGGAAAACTTGGTCAATAGGACAAGAAGCCGGAAGAGGAGAACAATGACAATAACAAGTCTAACGAGGACAACGAGGAAGAGGAACCCAATTCTTGTGGGTTGCACCATCATTCTTGCAAAATCGGCATTTCAGAGTTGAAGCATGGACGACTAAAAAGTTCAAAAAACGTTCTTGAGGTTAAAAGGGAGGAAAGCATGGAGGAGGAGCAGCCCTCTGAAATCAAGATCAAGAAAACCATTGAGGGAATTAAAAAGATCAAACAGATGCTACAATTGCTGATCAAGAAAAAGTGCATCAGTCTTGAGTTCGAAAAAGAGGACAAACAACTCATGCAGACAGTATTGACTTTGCAGTTGGGTGCATGGGTAACAAAGTCACAGCAAGACAGTGATTCACAAAAAGCCCTAGAGGATTCGGCCAATGAGAGAATTGGCACCCGTTGTGGGGCGGAGCTTGGTGTCGAAGACAAAGACTCGAAAACCATTGATGCCGAGGTGGTAGAGGAGATTAGGGTGGAAGAGACTGAGAATTTGCAGCAGAAAATGCAAGAACAAGAACGGGATTTCTCAATCATCATCAAAGAATCTCATTCTTAGGTAGTATATGTCATAGAAGTTGAGGGTGATAATGGTTTCTTTATGAAACCCACAACCATGGAAATTGGGATTATATGGAGACTGATTGCGCCTACACCACCACCAGACCCATCAGATGCAAGCTCACATATGACCCTTAATGGGTTGTCATCAGAAGAGCTACAACTTCTCAAGGAGAGGGATGGGTCTTCTTTATTGACAAAGCTAAGGAATTTTGGCATGTCAGCCAAGACACCACACCACTTGCAACAACTAGTAAATCATTCTGAGATGCTAAGGGCAATAGAGTCGCTACAGGGAAAGTGTTTTGCAGCAGTTTCAATGAGAAGCGAAATCCAAATCTAGAAGCTACTCATTTGGAAAAGGCCAAAGAACTTTATACCAGAGTTCTGATTCAGCATTCTTCTAATTTATATGCTGCCAATGGTGCTGAGGCAGTCTTAGTGGAAAAGGGCCATTTTGATGTGTCAAAGGATATCTTTACACAGGTTCAAGAAGCTGCCAGTGTTTTTGCCTAGATGCCTGATGTGAGGATAAATCTGGCACATGTTTATTTTTCTTGGGAATTTTACTTTGGCTGTGAAATTATATCAAAATGGCTTGCAATTTTTTTTTTATGACACAGACTCTCAAATACTTGTATATTTAGCTCGTACACATTATGAGGCTGAACAATGGCAAGACTGTAAAAAAAACTCTAATAAGAGCCATGCATTTGGCACCCTCGAACTAAACTTTAAATTTTGATGCACGGGTTGCACTGCAAAAGTTTTCAGCATCAACACTACAAAAGGGAAAGAGGACTGCAGATGAGGTGAGAGCAACTGTTGCTGAGCTGTTAAATGTTGTTCGTGTATTTAGTCAGTTGTTTGCTACTTCCAACCTACATATTCATGGGTTTGATGGGGAAAAAATTGACACTCATGTTGGATACTGCAACCACTTACTTTCGGTTGCTAAAGTTCATCTTGAAGCAGCTGAGTGTGAAGAGCAGCAAGTACGACAGAGACAAGAACTTGCTCGTCAGGTTGAATTGGCTAAGGAAGCCCGACAAAAGGCTGAAGAGCAAAGGAAATTTCAGATGAAAAGGAGAAAACTTGAGGAAGTGTGTCATTTCAGTTTTCAAATTCCAACCTTGAGGACAAGGTTGATTTTAAGGAGGGGTGTATTGTTAGGATATAAGGAGAAGGGAAAGTTAGTTAACATAGTTAGACCATTAAGAAGTTAGTAACTACAGTTCGGATATTGATTAGTTAGTTAAGGAATTAGTTAGATAAAGAGGTTTATTAGATATAAATAGGGGAAGAAGGATAGGAGAGAGGGAGATCTTATTTTTTGTAGATTGAGCATTAGCTCTTTGTGAAAGGAGAAATCCTTTGCGAAGAAGAAACCCTTGGAGGAGAGTTTTCTCTCCTATTTTCTGTTCTTTTCTTACTAGTCGATACAATCCTTTCTTTTCTTTCTCATTTCAATTCTTGGTTCCTACTTCCTAACATATACATGAGTAGTATAAATTTATGCTTAGGGTTTAGGGTTCAAAATAGTGATCGTCCAGCTATCCCTCTATAGCGTTTTTGGGGGTCGGCTACTCCGCGTTGCTATTTGGGATCAGCTACTATGGTATTATACAAGTAAACCAAGAATAAATATACAAGTGGTTTCTCAACTCTAGAATCCCAGTTCTTTTATCATTACCTCAATCATCCTCATTCTGTCACAACTCACAAGGCTCATGTTTTTTCCCCGCCTGTTTTGCTTCATAATGGTAGCAGGCCATAAGGCCCGATTATGTCTCTAGACCATGTCATGTTCAACTATAATGTAATATCATAATGTATTAAATACAATACCTGATAACTCATGTTCCCAAGAAAGGAAAAAGAATGATTATTTGATTGCTAAAGTAATGTGCAGTTTTATATATTACATTAGCAAAATGACAGACCAGAAATCAGAATAACATACCATTCACAGCTACTCACACATTTATTGACTTACCATGGAAACAATGACAAATACTAACATGGTGATTATTAATCATCCACAATAACATATTAGAGAGAAAATAAAATAGCATATTGATTTCATATGATTGCACTTAAGTTAACACAAATAAAATATTTGATATGGTAGCAACACTAATTTAAAATAAACCAATTTACTCTATTACAATAAATCATAAAAAATTTGATTTCCAAAAAAAATTCACCTATCATTATAAATTCTCAATATGAAAGTCCAGAGACAGCATTCCATGAATAAGGTGCGTGTAAATACAACTTTCGTGTAAGTTGTAATGCAGGCAAGAATGATGTAAACTGTATGGTTCACACAGCACAGACTTGACCAAATTCCTAGAAAAGATAAACTCACAGGAAGTACAGTTACGCAATTAATCAGTTTCAAGATAAAACACAAAACAACCATTGAGGGCTGACAATTAACGAAAACCAAGCCTCATTCCATTAGGTGCAGACAAAAACCATCATGATAAAATTCTCTGAGCCAAAAACCATGCACACAATAACATTCAGCACATGCATCCGTAATTAATGTCATAAAAAACAAATCACCCAAAACATGAAAGACACAAGATTGCACGCTGAAAACCAAAGTACCTGCATATGGAGTGGAAAATTAGACGAGACCAAACAAATGAGCCAGTCAACGTGAACATGCAGGCAAGAATGACAAACTATATAACTCACAGCACAGACTTGACCAAATTCCTTGAAAAGACAAACTCATTATAGGAAACACAGTTACACGATTAATAATAACAAGCCTTATAGCTTTCCAGTGTCAGCATACAAGACACTGGTTCATGACCAACAACTAACAAAAACCAAGCATTATCAAGTTAGGCCGGGACAAGGTTTCTCAAATCGCAGTCACATTGATGTTGTGGTAAATTGTTGACAAATGGGGCTAGCTACAATTGCTATTGTAGATATACTGAAAACCTTAAAGCTCTGGCTGAAATCAGTCACAGATAATTTTTCCAAAACATTAGTTAGGCATAAGAAAAGCCTAAAACACGAGGTATCTGAGTGAAAAGCCTAGCTACCTCATGATAAAATTCCACAAGCCAAAACATCATGCACACAGTAGCAACATTCAACACATGCATCCACAATCAAACACTTCATAAAACCAAACAAAACCACCCAAAAACACGAGGCATCTGAGTGAAAAGCCTAGCTACCTGCATGGTGCGACTGATTGTGTGAAACCAAACAAGTGAGCCAGTCCACAACCTCTCTCCTTGCCCTCCATTTGAAAGCATTGATGGGTAGTGTGGATCCATAAGCCTGCAAGAAATGGTCAGGGGCAACATACATCATGTGCCTCACACTCCTCTCAGTCCCCACAACAGCAAGCACGGAATTTCCCAAAGCATCCTTCAGGTAAAAGTGAATCACTCGGTTCCCACGCTCCTGGCATATCAACTGCTCCTCCCACGTCACAAAGACACAGCCACCACCAGACATTCTCAAACCTACGACGGGTCGTTCCGAGACCAACACAAATTGGAGTAGGAAAAATCCTAACACGCAACACTGCCCCCTAACTCAAACCATTCTACAACAACAAAACCTGGAAAAAAATATAAATAATAATTTTAAAAAATGAAGGCGCAAAGTAAAAGGGGATCAGGTTCTTGAGAGAAAGAGAGTGAGACGTCACCGTGAATTGAAGAGAGAGAGTGAGGTCCGAGGAAGCGGAAGTGAAGTCAAACAATGCTCGGGGAAGGGGGGGGGGTGGGAGAAAAAGAACACCAAACGTTAAAGAGCATTCATTGTGGTGTGTAACTGGAAGCGGGACGAGGTTTTTGTTTGTGTGACGAAACGAAAGCTGAGATTTTGCGAGGTGGGTTCAATGGAGAGGGTGAGAATGAGACGAAACGAGAAGACCCCGGGAGAAAAACAAAACAGAAGAGACTCTAAAGGAGTCTTGTCAAGGGTACAATGTGTGGTTGGGTCCGTTTTATTGGGTAATGGGGCAGAGAGAAAGGGGTTTGGATTTGGGTTGGAGCTGCTGCGGAGTGAGTGACCTTTTTTTCTCTTCTCTTCTTCTGTTTCTGTGCCATGTGGTGAATGAATCAATGGGGAGGGGAAGAGAGAAACAAGGAAGAGAGAGACGAAGAACCAAACCAATAACCCAAGAGGGTATTATTGGAATTGTGTTTTTTTCCCTTCTTCTTTCTCTTTGAGGGATATTTCGGTGCTGCACATGCATTCTACTCATTGACACATGGCGTCTCCCATGGCACTGTGTGCGATACTATTTACCTTTGTCCCTTTTCTTGCTTATGAATGGCAAAATAGGTCTGATCTAGCAAATTAGTCCGTTTAGCTCATGAAAAAATGTGGGTTGGGTTGACATTATGAACCCATATTGTCTAAATGGGCCGGACCAACCCGACCCACTAAAATGCAGGCCAAAATTGGGCCCAAGTCGGACCAGCCCACTAATCCTAACATTTAAATAGGAGTTGTCGAGTATACGACGATGGTGTCTGGTTACCTCTGAGACCTGAGTACGCTACACACTTAACACTTTAGTCTTTGATTTACTTACTCCTAATAAAAATAATAAAAAACTAGAAAGATATTATTGAATATTGAGTGGCTGAGAGTGAGAGAGGGAGGCTGAGAGAGAAGAGAGTGAGAGTCGAGAGAGGCAAAGAGCTTTCGCCTTCCGTCTGAGCTTTCGACTTTGTCATCGTCGTTGACCCGACGACCGCTGCACCTCGTCGTCAAAGCTTTGTGGTGACCTCTGTTTTTTTGTCATCGAGCTCTGCACTTCGTCATCGGCTCATCACGACGTCGTCACGTCGCTGTTTGATGATCGATTCTGGTAATGATCCATTCTGGTAACTTTCCTTGCACACCTTTTTAGCTTTCTTTGTCAAATAATCAGATTTTTTTAGGAAATATGCAGTGTTTTAGGAAATAATCATATACATCGGTTCATAATAGTTTTATTGTAAATCTACCACGCAGGTTTGTAATGATGGTTCTCCGTTTTGTACTTGCCAGCGAAAATAAAACTCAAATTTCAACATAAACCAAATATCATTCACGCATGGATCGGTGCGACGATGCCACTTTGTATTTTGTAATGCAATGTTTAATTAATTTTCTTAGGTTTTTTTTTATTTTAGTATAATTTTTAACATTTTTCCACAAAGATTCACAAATTTTAAAATTGATGTAATTAATTATTTCAAATAATTTGATATTTTTAATATAAGATTACTGTGAGGGATTTGCTTCTATACATTTAGAAAAGGAATTGAAATTCATAATTGTTCTTTATATTCATAGGCAAGTGTGGAATATCAGATGAGAAGGCTTCGAGCCTGCGATGTGTGTGAAGGCTAGCTGTTGATCTAAAGCTCATAGGCAAGTATTCTACTTATCTTTATCGGTCTGAATGATGTAACAAATGTAAAACTTGCTATTTGTTACCCTGCTGCTTACAATCATGTACGATTTAATATTTTGCTTATTATGAAACTTAAATGTTGCACACCTGAATTAGGGTATATTAGTGTTAGATTATCTTCAGGTTTGTTTCTAGTGATATCATATAACCAGTAATGATCCGAAATTTAAAATCTTAATTCTATATTAGTGTAATGATTTAATATAATGCTAGCTGTCAATCTGTCCTACTTAGAATCTAAAGAACTATGATGTTCTATAGGCTTAATGATAGGTTTCAACTGATACAATGAAAAGATTTAGAAAAGAATAAAGGCAATGAGCCCGTATTTTATTGATTGGGTTTGCTGGTCAATGTGACCAAAGAATACATTGAGATATTCAAGAGACACCTCTCCTAACAACTTCTGAGTAAATTCTTAACTGCTTAACTACATCCTCTTCTCTCCCTATTTATAAGCGATTCAGTTGCAACTGTGTTTCCCCCTCTATTAGCCCTTACATATACTCTCTTAACCATTGGTCTCTTATCAATCAAATAGTTGCATACTTGGAGCAGTCTGAAGTTGCAGGGTGGAAAAGTTCTATATGCAATGTTCCTATAGGTCTTTTGGTTGTTGTTAGGCTTCTAATATGAGAAAAGGAACATTAATCAAATCATTCAATATTGCTTGATGCTTTTGGATTGTCAGACCACCCAGTTAATTTGGATGCGTTACAGCTAAAGAACAACGTTTACGTCTTATAGATTGCATTTATTTCCAATGGTGGGTTGAGTATACCAGTTGTTATTGGTACTTTTCTCTGCAAAGGATTCATATGTAGCAGAATTTGGAATTTTGGAGATTACTTTTGTTGTTGCTGTTGGTGCTTTCTGTTTGTGACAACTATGTGGAATATTCACAGTGCAATTGTGACGAGGAAGGGCTTTGGAGCATTCATAGTACAATTTTTTTTGTCTTTTTTTAAAAAATAAACTTTATTTATTTATTTATTTTATAGGTGGGCTGTCCCAGTGACCCACCAACCTACCTTAAAGTGGGGTGGACTAGCATTTCCAACTCACTTTGCAAAAGTGGGCCAGCCTGGCCCGATCCACATTTTTGGTGAGCTAGGACCAGCCCGATCCATTTTTGGTGGATTAGCCCATTTTACCAACCCTACTTGCTACTCCCTCGTTAAGCTCTATGCGGTTATACTCTACTTCTTCTATACCGCTACGAGGATTAATCTACTCTACCTTTTTTTTCATGATGAAATTTTAATTTATATTAGTTTTTTATTTGTCACATGTTTTATGAATGTTATGCTATAGGGGGTGATAATGTGACTCTAATAGAGGTCAAATGATGATGGACGGATGATCATCATCATTTCATTATAATAGTATGCAAGAGTGATGGTCATTCGTAGAAAATTCTTGACGTTGAAAATCAAAAGAAACTCTAGATGTGCATGTTTGAAAAACTCGTCAGAAAGTAAGAATCGCTTTGATTTGGTTCCAAAATTTGAAAACTATAACAACTTGCTTCTAGTTAAACGTGAAAAATTACATTAATAGCGTACAGCTAAACATGCTAAGAAGGTACGTTAGTATCAAAATATTTTATGTGGGAAGAAAAGGATGAAAATGTAATATAAAAGACCAAGAGGTGTCATGTTTGGACGTTAACAATACTTTTAGAGAGATTAGATATCAAGAGTGGGCATTTGACACTACGTTAAACTGTCAACTATATTGCACACTTATTGTATAAAAAAACATTTTGGTCATGTGTCAAAGAGGTATTTGAGTGGTTCAAGACTATAGTGTTAAGGCAAAATTTAACTGTGCACACAATACGAGGTTCTGACATTTTAAACAAGGTAGTGGTGGTGGAGTTGGACAAAAGACTATGGTTAGGATAAGATTGATACATGCTAGTATGAATCATATCCAAAACATGATAAACATCGTGATGATAGTTATTCATGTATGTGCCAAAGAGGTATTCAAGTAGTGATCAAGACTATAGTGTTAGGGCAAAAATCGACTATGCACTCAATATAAAATTTTGACATTAAAACCAAGGTGATGGTGAAGTTGGACAAAAAATCATGACAAAATGAGGTTGATACATACAAGTATGAATCATATGCAAAACAATGATAAACATAATGTTGATAGATATTCAGGTTCTAGTTTATCTATCTAGGCGCCTCAATTTTTATTAATCTATTCTATCCAAAACCATTCCAATCCATGATATTCTGATCCTTTTTGCTCCATCATTTACTACCAATCAAAACATAACTTAAATTCTACGTTATTAGCCCAACCATAAAGAGTAGTAAAAAAACAATTAATACCTTATTAAATATATTAAAATATGCGCATCCCGGAAAAACTTGGTTTTTAAAATAAAAAAGATAGACCATAAAAAAAAAAATTCTTTTCGTAAATAGAAAGCTATTTAGCATTATTGATATATGACGTCCTAGATCATGGGTGTCATATTATTAGTCAATGTTCAGACACGCAACATTAGTTATCATGTAACGCAAATATCAACGCATATTTACCATTAATGAAATAATTAAATTTATTAAAATTCTTAATATGTTAAATATATTTTATTTTATTTCTTCATTCTTTAACAATCAACATTATCCATAGAACTATCCGTGATAGAACCTACTAGGATCGGCCTTAGTTGTAAGAATTTGGATACTGGATAGCATACACAAAATTATGAATGCTAACTTGAATTAATATACCTTGTTACTCCTTCCATTTTATTATAATTATTATGTAAAAAATTATTTTAAAATAATTTTCATTTTAACTTTTTAATATAATATTAATTATTTTTTATTTATATTCCTTATGATATTAATACTGAACAATAAAATTTACAAATAAATTAATGATGATATAGAATTAATTTTATAAATTTTTCACTCTCTTATTTTTTTTTGAGGTGTGTAAAATAATTTAGAATGTCAATTATTTTAGGATGAAGGGAATGTAAAAAAATCATTGATAACAATGAATAACACATAGTATAATATTAATAATATATATTAAAAAAATAGACCAACAACCACTCAAGACAACATGACTTATTAGAGCATATTTAGTGTTGGATCTTGGGGATAGATCTTAAGCTGGAGATTTGATCTTCCCCATATCTAGTAATAAAATACTCCTCAATATCTACTATGTAGATTCAATTATTGGAGAAAAACTGTGAAGATTTGCACAATTTTCAATTTTTTATTATCAAATATGACGGTAACAATAAAACACGGAAGAAAGAAGAACAATTGTTATGACTTAATAGAAGGAGATGAAGAAGAAAAAAAAATCAAAAATAATACATACCATGGGAAAAAGAGGGTTGTGCCGAGGTCCGAAATGGGGAAGGGGGGTCGCGAGAGGAGGGGAAGGGGGGTGTCGTGGCATAGGGGAAGAGGGAAGAGGGAAGAGGGAAGGGGGAAGAAGAAGAGAAGAAGAAGTGGGTAGAAGGAGTGGCATCAAGGAGAGAGAAGAAAGAAAAAAAAAGTGAAGAAAGAGAGGAAAAGTAAGTTGAGAAGAAGAAAAATGAATGTTGAAAAAAGAAAATTTAATTAATATTCCAATAAAATATTTAAAATAAGATTAATGTGAGACTTAATAAAAAAATGAATGTTGAAAAAAGAAAATTTAATTAATATTTCAATAAAATATTTAAAATAAGATTAATGTAAGACTTAATAAAACTTATTTAAGATCTTAAAATGAGATCTATTACTCAAGAAAAAAATAAAAAAAAATTTGAGAGATTTTTAATCCTATATGACACTAACAAAAAATACTCTTAATTGGCTCCAAAGATTCCATTCCCACCCACATATTCATATAATCACATGTGATAACTCTCAGTGCAAGTAACAGCCAAATTTCAAACATGACATAAAATATACAAATACTAAATGCATAGCTAGACATATCGTAAGGGATTTTTAATTTACTTAATTAACGCGTGTAATCGGCAATTTTTTGTCTTACACGGGTCAGTGGTCATAATAATGTGCATCTTCTCCTATATATACCAGTTGTTTCCATGCATATTTGGTTTAAGCAAAGTACTTGTAATTAAGTTGATTCCCACTATAATTCTGTTTCTTACAGGAACAAAGAAAATAGAGGGTGTGAGAAATGGCTCTAAGATGGGTTCTCCACTCAGCTTGCCATGTTTTGGGTTACCCTATGAGCAACATAGAAGAAGAGGAGTGCAAGAAGATTGAAGGTTACTCAAATATTGGAGAGGCCAAAAGCGTGAAGGGGTTATCCCTTGCAAACAATAATTATTTCAATGAGGTTGATCAGTGCTACCCTTGTTCAGGGTTTCAAATGCCACTTCACTATCCGCGCTACACCAAACAAGACTATGAGAGCATGGAGGAGTGGAAGGTGGACTTGCTTCTTAAGCAATATGGGTTAAGTTTCAAGGGCACCCTTGATGAGAAGAGAGCATCTGCAATGGGAGCATTCTTGTGGCCAGATCAATATTAGTTGAGTTTTCCCCTATAAAGTCTTTATGCTAAATAATGTGCTAATAAAATGTTTATGCGACGAGGTAAAATTGTTTGCAATGTAAACTTGTGAAGAATTACTAAGTGAGTCGCTTCGGAGAGTCGTCATTGAAGTCTCGTCCAATAATATTTACCACTTTTATGCATTAAAAAAAAATGCTAAAAAATGTACTAGTTTCAAGTTTTGTATACTTGACCGTGGCATGAAATACATGAATAATTTCTCTCTTATTGTGATATAATACCATAATGAATGTGTCCACGATTGTATTTGTTCTTCTACTTATTTATGTATCATAGATATTGATTGTCCACGTTCCTTTTTGGGGTTGATGGTGATACATGTCTGCAATGTGGAAGTTCTGTTTCCACAGAAAGCACTATGTATGGCTAACTCGTGCTTGTTTACGGCAATTATTGGCTTCTTGTCTAGTTTAAATGTGGTGAAATGGGGGTGTGAATATATCTATCGTACCCATACGCAATTTTTTCTATTCCTTACACGATGTAATTTTAGTACCGATTGTAAACAAACCACACTAAACCAATCACGTTAAAACATCAATGATGATTTGAATAGATAGACAAATAAAATCTTACCACAAAATTTACATGTTAATTCATGTAATCATTTGAGCAGAGTTGTAGAACATGATGAACACCGCAACTCAACTTGTGAAGAGAAAAACATCGCTCACAAGCTGAGAAAGAAACGCTAAAAATTGTACAACGTTAACTGAAATAAATTGCCAGAAATTGGTTAATACTCATAATGTAAAGATTATAATATTGATTTGGTAATAAAAGGTGAAGGAAAGAAGAGAAATGTCATGAGTCTGATTTTCTTCATTAACAAAAAGCTAATAAACCACTTATCGTTTATCGATAATTTTATTTTCATAATATAAAAAAATGGTTAACATATATAACTGTAGACAGAGACTTCCCATTCATGAACTTCTTAGGAAAGAGTTACTTCGAGTCTTTCGTTATTTTTGTTGTGCTTGAGACAAGTGTGGCGCAAATTGGACAATAATCGATTATTGTGCATGATTCAAGGATCGAAAAGTCTCAAAATGTTGGTTTCATGGTTTGGTAATTTGGTTGCTTCCTATGGGAGGGGTTGCATTGACGACAGCCGAAATTATAGGACAAACAAGACACGTGGTCACGTATGATATATAAAAAACTTTCGGCTAGAGAAGCTTCATTGATGATTAAATTCAACTATAATTAATGTCTACATCCACAAGTTTCTGTAGTCTATCATTGTGCCCAAACCCCAAAGTATCTCAATAATTATGGAATGATTACGTGGTCGTAACATAGTGATCATTTAATCGGAATAAGAACTATTACTTGCGTATTGCCGGAGAAGATTTCTCAAGTTCTCTTCCCTTTGCAAAGTTTTGAGTTGCCACAATATATATTTATGTAAGCTTTGTTATTTAAATTCACACGTGTTAAAAAGTTGAACAAGTATCGAAACAATCTGTCTATATCTTTTTCGAGCTTGTACAAATGTGCAATGCGATTTTCATCACGAATGCATTAATTATTTGCATCTTTCAATTATATCAAAATATCAAAATTTTGGATTACTTTGGAAAATTTAATAATATTTTGGTTCCATATTGTCACCAATATTCAATTTTAGTCCATTTATTCATTTATTTTTGCACAAATTTAGTCTTCCTACCATTTTCATTGTATAATTTTTGTTATCTATTTGTTAATTTGACATTTATTAATATTTAATAGAAATAGTAATGTGACAAACCAAGAGAATGTCACATTAATATAAGAGTTAAAACATGACTATGACGACACACGATGCCCACCACATAGCAGATCACAACGCGGAGATGACTCCTTTACCTCGTCCTAAAAATCTATGACACTTCATTCTCTTTTATTGAATATTAGTTTGAAATTAAAACTCTCTATTAATTTAATTTTTAAAATATGAGTATATATATATATATATATTTTAAAACATGAGTAACACTACCAACATCCAAAATAAATAGAGATGAAGTAAACACGACATACACATAATATAACGTGAGACCGAGACAACATAGTCACAAGTATATAAGATGTAAAACAGTCATCCAAAAATGAAATAGTCATTGGGCCACTGCTAAGTCCCAAAAGATAACAACAACAGCGTGAAACTAAACCGAGGTGTGTGCATAGGTGTACCCAACACCCTAATATAATACAACCAAAATGGGGAGAGGGATACAAGAACTCACACCCTAAGAATTGGCTATCGACTCTAAACTGCTATTAATCACTGATCCCCTAAGGACAATGAGGTGAAGTGGATGGCATATCCTCATCCTTGTAGTCCTGTAATATCCTCGCCTGTGTCCATGTCCGCGCCCATGAGTTGTAGAATGAAACATCCTACGATATGCCCTAGCATTACCCACATGTCGAGACGACAGAGGGTGAGCTTTGACCACCTTCAAAATCTGTCCGAGACAAAGCCAATAACACTGTCTGACATGGTTGTTGTCCCTTTGGGAAGTTTTGAATCCCCAGAGAATGTTTCTCTCTTGTGGTTGAAGAACAAGTGAAGTTGCAAGAGGAATACAATGAAGAAGTTTCAGAAGATGGTGAAGATCAAGAAGAAGCCATCTTGTGTAGTACCAAAACCGAAGGAAGAGAGAGTGAAGCTCACATTACCGAAGAAGAGGAGATCAAAGAGGAGGATGAAGAAGGAGAAACAGAAAGTGAGGTTGAGGTTGCACAAGATGATGAACTAGAAGAAACAGCAATAACAACAAATGAAGACCTAGTAAATACAGATGAACTGAGTAGAAAGTTTGAAGAGTTCATAAGGAAAATGAAGGAAGGGATCAGAATTATTGAAGCTCAAAGACGGCTTATTGCAGTTTAATTATTAGTGCAATATTTGATACAATAAAAGATGATCGACAAAGAATAAAGTGCTTTAGTCTGTTTTCAAATAATTAACTAAAGCCTTATGGTTCTCTTTTGTGGTAATTTGCTCCCTTTTGTTGGCATGTGTAGAGCTACCTATTCCATGATTTCCATCCCTCTAGCTTCTTTCCTTTTCAGTCCGCTAAATTTATGTGATGTCATTTTTAGTGTAGTATCGAATCTTGGCCTTATAAACTGATCGTACTGCTATGTTACTCTTGTCTTTCTTGCTTTATTTTAATTTGCTTCATTTACTAGTTCCTAGTGCGTTTCTTTTAATTACTATTTTAATAACAAATTTTTAATTTTAATTAAGGACGTTATCTAGTCAATTATTTTTATCAAATAGTATAAAAATGATAAAAAAAATAATAATACTTTATTATTGAAATTAAAATTAATTACCAATTATATTGGATCTTAGGCACACATAATTATTCCCAAAATTTCATTCATCAATCACTCATGTGGGTCCAAATATTCAGCTAAAATATGGGAAGGGAAAAATAATTGAAGATAATGTTGCCATTAGTTCAGATCAATTTGGAGAAGGTGGCTCACATTACATTTTATCATTTAGAAGAAGAAAAGATATGAAAACCCAAATATTTTTAGTCACTGTGACTCCAGCAGCAAATTAGTACTCCATAGAGTTGCTTCAACAAATTAAACTAATGAAAATATGGTCGCCATAGCTTGTCCAGAATTTTCCAACAGTATCCATTTGTATCATTAATGAACCTTGGAGACTTATCACTGTAATTGTTAGTAATTAGTTCTTTTTTTGTTACAAGTAATTAGTTGTAAATATTAGTTATTCCGATAAATTCTGTATTAGTTATACAATTAATAAATTTGTTGTGCCAACTTAGATGTATATAAAAAGATTTGTTATTTTACCAAATCACTGTTAACTGCAATTGGTATTAGTACAGTTCACACCTTATTTGATCTTGCATGATGTTCTATTCATTCCTCAATTTAAGTTCAATCTTACATTTGTTAATTTTCTGTTAAACATAATAAATTTTCTATCTCACTATATGCTGATCATTAAGAAGTTAAGATATCTCGGGCAGACCAATGTTCTCAACATTTTCTTATTTTAATGTAGTGAATTCTACTCTGTAAATTCAGCTAGTAACATTTGCAACAATGCTACATTGTGGCATCAACATGTCTGATAGGATTTTTTTTTTTTGTTGAGAAAAAAAATTAGATTAAAGGAAGACATATCCCCTTCAAAGCTAGAGAAAACCACCAATCTCAACAAAGACATATAATGGAATTTACATATCATCGGTCAACAAAAAAAAATCTGAAAAATCGAACTCAAGTTACAATTAGTGTGAACAGAAAACTCGACCAAATTTGTCAATCCCCGACTGTAATAAGATTTTTAAGCACTTGAACAATAAAATTCTCTATTATTGGACTGAGGCATATATTTTACTGGCAGCAACAAAGAACAGCTGCCAAATTCACAACAATCTTCTCTTTCGTCTTTTATTTAATCAAATTAACAAGGGCATTGTAAACTTGAGTAAAATCCTTTGTGGGTTGGCTAACTGAATATGAAAGTAACATCAAGCATTTACCTCAATTTCATAGGTTAAAAAAAGTCAGTGAGGTAAATAAAGATTATATTCGAAAATAATAACAGTATGCTGGTCAGCCAAATCCTTTGGCATTATAAACTTTCTTTGCTGCTTGATTACTAGTGCACGAGAAAACAAAACTGTAGGCATTTCAAAATCATCTGAAAGTGTTTTTGACATTTTCCTTTCATCACTTTTTCTACATGCATTCTTTACTTAGTCACTTCTTTCCATTGTATTTCGATAAGTCCATTGGTTACAAGCTTGCATGACATATCACATATATACAACTGAACACCCCAAACTAGTTGGCTGGTGAAACAGACATGTTCATTCAGACTCCATCAGCCTCGAAGATTTGTAACCTCATTAAGAATCTTAGTAAGTTCTCTTGTCAGTTCTTTCCGAACATAGTCAGATCGCTCCTTCGTAATTGATGATTCTTGAAATACAGTTTCAGCTAGGGAATGATATTCTTGAAACCATTCCTCACCAATACCTTGATATTTTGATCATCCTCAAGAAGTAATGAGCATTCCCGTCTCCATCTACCTAAAAAGTGTTTATCAGGCAGCTGAAAGTAATTCTTTATTACAAGTACACGAAGAGCATGCCTGCACAGTATTCCTGATGATTCAAATTCCTTGCAAGAGCAATGTATATGATCGTCTTCTGCCAACCATATTACAAGCCATTCTTCATCCATCCTTTTGAAGTGCCGGACAATATACGATCCATTGGCCATTTCGGACTTAGCATATTGCATTGCCAGCAATAACTCTTGCTGCAAGGCATTAAAAGCAAAAGGTGTGAGAATACTCCGTGCATGCTCTTCAATTGGTATGCAAGTTTTGAGATGAATATATTGAGCCTCCTGGTGTGCTTGATGTTGAAAACTTGCAGAAATGCTAACCTGCAACAATATCCACAAGGGGGAAGAAAATCATTAGAATGACAAGTTAACAACTAATATAGTGCAAGCATACAAGACAAAATACTTCTCACCAACATACCTGCTCAAAAAAGCTAAGCAAACACGTAAGTGCAGTGAAGATCCTTTTCAAAAATGCATCTATAGACTTTGAGAAAGCTATCGTTGCCATTTGAGCCAGAAAGGCAGAAAGTAACCTCTTACATAGGCTTGTGCCCAAGATGCTCGGACAGAATATAATAAATCAGTATGTTTATCTGAACCAAGTCCAAACACAGAAATCATCTATCTCCCCTGATGTTCAAATTCTTCTGTATTCTCAATGAGAAATAAGGCATCAAACTCAGATTTAAATTCTGCATACCGGGAACCCCGAGGAGGAGAAAACGAACAGGATACCTTGTATAGAATATTCCATTGAGGAATGACATGTTTTGTTCCTGGAAATTCACTTCTAATGGCATCTCTCAGCCCTGGGTCTAAATCAGTTAGCATAATTTGTGGACATCTTCCTCTCATGAACCGGACAGACGTCTATATTGAGGAAAAATCACCATAAGAGGAATATTTGCAAAATGAACATGTAAAATATTATACAGAGGATGCTAGTAGTAAACCTGTAATGCCAATGAGAAGGATTGGGGTGTTTCATCCTGCAATAAAACACAGCCAAAAAAAATGGTTCTACCGTAGCTATCAATACCAAACCATACTCCAAAAAGCAATCCACAAGTGACCAATCGATAAGAAGCGTCAAAATAAACCACATCACAAAACATAGCATTTGCATTAACCAGTCGCTATATTACCAAGCTACATTTTCAACTTTATCATTCGCATTAGGGGTGGGCATGGATTGGATTTTTAAGAATCTAATCCATATCCAATTCATATCTATTTAAATGAATTGGATTTTAAATCCATATCCATATTTTTTAAAAACAATTTAGATTAAAGATCCAATCCATTTAAATGGATATGGATTTGGATATATCCAATTTATATCCACTTAAATGTTATAAGATTTTTTTTACAAATTTTAGTTATTAAATGCTCAAAAGTGAAAACTTAGTACCTAACCATTTAAGAGCTATTTTCAACCGACCTTGGTTAAGACAATTTTTTTTAATCGATATTGGTTAGTGTATTTTTGGCATACCTCAACCAAAGCAATTTCGAAAGATATCGGTCCAGACGTTTTTAGACTGACATCAACCAAGACTATTTTTTTGCTGACATTAGTCAATGCATTTTCAATCGACATTGGTCAATGATGTTTTTGATCGATCTTAGGTAGGGTTACTTTTTGATTGAGGTCGGCCAGGATTTTTAGTCAGTGCATTTTTTGTCCGACATTAACTAGGATTTTTTCGATCAATATCGATCGTGACTAATTTTGGCCGACATTGATTAGGATTTTTGTGGCTAACATTGATAAGGGTTTTTTTGCCGATGTCGATCATTGATATTTTTTTGGCAATATTCGTTAAGACTTTTTTTTTGTTGACGTTGGCTATATTTTTTTGTCGATGTTAGTTGAAACTATATTTTTGTTGGTAACGACTAGGATTTGCTGGTCAATATTAACCATGACTATTTTTTGGGTTGACGTTAGCTAGGGATATTTTTTGTTGACATCAACTAGGATTTTTTCGATCGATGTCAATTGGGGAAATATTTTGGCCGACGTCAACTAGGTTTTTTTTTTTTGTTGATGTCGGTCGATGATTTTTCAGCCGATGTTGGC
This sequence comes from Glycine tomentella, assembly GCA_007407185.1. Taxonomy (NCBI): domain Eukaryota; kingdom Viridiplantae; phylum Streptophyta; class Magnoliopsida; order Fabales; family Fabaceae; genus Glycine; species Glycine tomentella. Next base: position 97,772 of record PYAF01003359.1, on the reverse strand, counting down.
CAAAAAATAGTCTCGTCTGACGTCGACAAAAAAAAATCATAATCGACGTCGAGCGAAAAACCTACTTGATTTCGATAAAAAATAATCTCGACAGATATCGACAAAAAAACCTAGCTGATGTCGACAAAAAAATAGCATCGACTGATGTCGGGCAAAAAATAGTTTCAATCAATGTTGACTAAAAAAACTTACTAATATTAACCGAAAAATAGGCTCAACGATGACGGCTTAAAATCATCATTAGTTGATGTAGGCCAAAAAATAGTCTCAATCAAAGTTGACAAAAAAAATAGATTTAAAAATCCAAACAAATATCCAATCCATATCCATTTCATATCCAATTAATTGGATTGGATTTAAAATCCAAAAAATGGATTTGGATATGAAACTAATCCATTTAAATGGATTTAAAATAGATTGGATTGGATTGGATATGGATTATTTTATGGATATGGATTTTTTTGTCCAGCCCTAATTCGCATCCACAGTAAAATCATAAACAAAGTCATCATATGCTTCTTTCATGGCTTTGCATGCCTCAAGAAGTTCCAATACATCATTTTCTCTTCTCATTGAGCAATGCCTCATTCTCTTGAACAACCTTCTTGCGGTTTTGAACAAAGTTCCTCACATCCCTTTCCAAGAAAGGCAGTTGTCCCCCTTGAATCCCCTTTTCCAGCTCAAGCATTTTCACTATAAGATGCATCGGAAACCCTGCTTTGGAAAAGAGTATACGTTCTTGATCAGCCTCATGTATCTTATGATACACAGGCAAAAGGCGCACTTGATCATCTTCCAAAAGTTCATGTTTGTGCACATATGTAATAAAGTGGATCCCCGATATTTTGAGCAGCCGTGTAGTATCAAATCCCAAAGATAGAAAGTATTTTATCTTTATAAGTAAGAAAGAAAAGACTTTTTCCAAGTGCTAAACTGCACAACAAACCACTGGGAAACCCCTTCTACAACCTCCTTGGGGAGATACATCCTTGCATCACATCCACACTTCACCGATTTCACATCACGCTTGTAAATCCCCAACCGAGGGCTAATTCTAGATCTTTCCTTCCTAATAGAGAACCCATTTTTCCTAGCAAAATTGCCTTAGTACATCATCATCACTCTTAAAGCAAAAAAGCATCTCTTAGGGGGTTTTCAAACCAATGATCCCCAAAATCTAACTAATGCCCAAAAGAGACCATCAAATAAGCTACAAAATTAATTATTATTTATCCACTCTAAAAGAATGAGATACTCTTAACACTCGAATCTCTAGCCAACAGAAGCTATATATTCCTGATGATATTAGCTTAAGATTGAGACTGCTGGAGCTGCGCTGTAATAAGCTCTATGCTGACCGCTGAATCAAATTCCAGCCACACATTCGAAAGACCCTGATTCCAAGCCAAATCAAGAGCTATAAGGATAGTTGATAATTCTACCATGAAGACACTACAAGCGCCTAGATTCCCAGCAAATCCACCAAGGCACTTCCCATTTGAATCTCTAAACACTCCTCCAAAGCCGCAAGGTTACCTCCATGCTTAACAGACCCATCCCTCAAGAGGAGGGATCCATCCAACATTTTTCCAGCTGTAAACGTGCTTCCTGTCACTACTCCCACGATTATTGGCCTCGTTCACTTCCCTGCCACGTGGGACCCACACGTTGAAAAATCTTATTGTTCCGAGCTTTCAAGATAGCCGAAACAGCCACACCAAACATGATGCTCCTCCAATCCTTTCCCAGATGTCTATTACCAGTCAGACTTTTGAAGATCCAGATATTCAAATCAACAGAGTTGAACCAAAAAGAAACAGATCTCCCATTGCCAAGGTTCCAATGAATACCCTTAGTAATCTCTGGCCACACTTTAACAACACTCCTCCATGTTGTAGAAGCTTTTCTCTTCTCCAGAACACTAGGGATAGAACTCTCCCCACAACCATACTTGTCTTTAAGAATCCTAACCCAAAACGCCTGCGGGGTATTTATCAGCCCCCAAGCCAGCTTCATGATGAAAGCTTTATTCGATTCATGCAAGTTGCGAAATCCCAACCCGCCATTGCTCTTGGGGCCACAAAACATTTTTGCCAAGATATTTCCGCGATGCCATTCCACACAAATTTTCTAATCAACACTTCCAAATCATGACAACTAGATTTAGGTAAGAGCACCCTTTGCATCACATAGGAAGGCATGGCCTGAAGGACAATCTGAGCTAGAGTTATCTACCCGCAAAGCTTAAGTAATTAGCTTTCCAGGACGATAACTTCTTCTGTTATAGTTTTGTGTTGGAAGAAGGATTTTCGGGCCACAACTCACATGGCATTTTTAGGTGATGAACAAAATTTAAGTACAATTGTTGATTTTGTCGAAGAAACAAGGTGCTGTGATGCTCATTAAAATCGATTGGTAACCACCTAATAACCTATTTGATGACAAGTGAGAGAGAAAAATTTAGATGTGATAAATAATATAATGTGATGAGAAGAGAGAAATATAAAGAAATGACCAATTAATGTTAATGAGGTGTTTGGACCGGTGGAGTGTCCAACAATAATTACTTGTATGTTCATCCGCTAATCAAGATTTATATTTCATCTTGATGCATGCTGCTTTTGTCTTAATGATTACAATTGACAGCAACTATTGAGATGAAATGTTGATTTTAATTAAAAAAAACTGCACCTGCAACATTTATGATGTTACTGTATCTAAGTTGTGTCTAAGTTTTGTCTAGTGTTAAATTGTCAGTTTGGGAGTTAAGGCAATGGTTTGATACATAATGCTCATGAATTTTCAATTTATAACTTCCTCAAAAGGGAGAAAAAAGGGTTGCTCTTTTTGGATAACGTGATAGAATTTGCTCAAGGGTGCAAAATGGATTTCAAGTTCCTTTCTGGATAAGTTGATATACAATGCAACTTTCTCAGGTTCTTATTCTTGTGCCTTTTTAGTTGTGATATGTCCTTTCCTTATGTGCATCTTTTAAAACATTGTTGATACGCTTGATATTGTTCATATGGCCCCAAAAAGATGGTATAGCATAAAGCTTCGCATGCATTGTAAAGTAATTTTACGTGAGATGCCTCTGATTGTAGTAGATTGAAGAACGTTGTTCCCTTTGTATGTTTTCTTAGTCAGTTCAAATGAATTTATTGGTTGAGGACATAAATTAAGTAGCCAAAGCATTGGTTTCTTCAATGATATATGAATAGTTGTTTGTGAATTTCTTCTAATAAATTTCAGCACAAGAGTTTGCAGTTATGTAGGGTAAATCTGTTTTATAGGCGATAACATTCAATAACCACATATTCTATTGGCAATAAAATGGAAATCGTAGACAATGTAGCTTACAATTGCACAAAATGCTGTTACATGGTTAACCACTTAACCACATTATTGGAAATAATTCAAGTTCCATATCGGCTAGAGATACTGTCAAGTCAGAGTATATAAGTGGAGAACAACTCTCACTCTATGAGCTAACTTTTGAGGTTGAGTTAAGTCCATAACCCATCTTCTAAGGCACACAACAATATTCAAGAGAGTCGAACTCTATACACTGAAAGAACACAAAGATCGACGACAAAAATGATTTCTTAATGAAGTAATTGTGGACTCATATAAAAGAAAAACATAATTTTGTATGTTGGATTTAAATATAAGTAAATCTAACTAATTTTGTCATAATTAATATTATAATTTCTAAAATACTCTTCATTTAATTTTAATTATATTTTCAATGACTCCTTTTTATTCATGATAGTAAGTTTAAATGGAAGACATTTTAGAAATAATCTTTTTTTTTACTTAATATTAGAAAAATTAAATGATGTCAACTTACTTTTTTAATTAGAGTAAAATTAGTTATTTATGCTTATATATAAATCTAAAAGGAGTATTTCCTTCCGTCTCTCGAATATAAGCAACAAAAGACCTTTATTTTATGGTCTCAAATATAAACAAATCTCAATTATCTATGTCTTATTTAATGAGACTCTCTCCAAAATATCCTTCATTTAATAAGGTCAAAGACTTTTTTTATACTCGATATTAAGTTCCAATGAATAATACTTTGAGAAAAAAGTATATATTTTTTAATTAGAAACGACACATTTTAATGAGACCAAAAACTTTTTTTCTTCTAGATATCAAGTTTCAATAAAAGATAATTTAGAAAAAATGTATATTTTTTAAATTGAAAATCACACAATTTATAATGAAGATAACTATTTTTTTTAATAAATATAATTTTTTTTTGTTTTTTCTTATAATCGAGATTACATGAATTACTATCTTATAGAAAAGATGATGAGACTTTTCCGGTGATCAAATTCAAATACTTTATGCACCAGTGTATAAAATAATAATCATAAGGCCATAAGCAAATTTAGTATTACCTGACTTCAAAATCTTTTATATTCCTCACTTTTCTTTTTCAAGAGGTAGTCAAAACTGGTCTTAATCAAATGTGACCAATCTGAGGGTTGTGACAGTGCTGATAGTAAGGGAATCAACATTAAAATTTTGAGCCACATGCTCTGAACTATCATAATGAATCAATCATGTCCAGATTAGGTAGGGCATTAAGTAACCAACTTATGCTTCATCAATCTAGCTTACAGTCAAATATATTAACGATTTGAACTAAATATAACCAATGCTTTAAATGTCCATTAACGTTATGTAACTCTGAGAAAGTTATTTGTAAAAGTGATGAATGGACAGGATATATGTGGTGGATCCACATATGTTTGTGTGGTACCAGCGGAAGATCAAGCTACTAGAAATTGAGGTGAAACTAAGAAATTTGCAACTATATATGTTTTAACAGTTAGAAATCTATGTATCTTTAATATAAAAAGTTTTATACTGAATCAATCAGAAGTTATGATTAGTATGACCTTTAATGACATTATTATAAAAATTAATAAACTTATCAATACAAAAATTTGTAATTAAATTACAATGTAAAAATCCTTTACAATCTCGGTCATACTATTTACTGATTTGTGTGGGATTGAAAGCAATTTGATGTGAAAAACTGGAGTTTTTTTTTTTTTTCTTCTTAGAATCTATAGTCTGATATTTTCTTTTCACTATGTTATGGGTGGACAGATTATTTGAATCGCATGTGATGTGGGTGTTTACTCTCTCACTCAAGAGGACCAAACCAGGGCAGCCATCAATTCAGTCACTAAAAGCAAGGAGAATAAAGACAAGTGGGCAAAACATGCAGCACCTGAACTAAGTAAATAACAAGCACCATTAATTTGCTATACTTGCTGGCCATATAAAACAATTCTCGTATTTTCAATTCAATAAATAACTTGAGAATTTAGGGATCTTGATTCTTAACATAGCCATGGTTTTTGTACCTTCACCAAACGAAGTTTTGCGGAAACTTACTCCTCAACAGTTTAATTAAAAACAATTTTTTTTTTTTTTTAATGTTGCAATGCTCAATGCTACAAGGTAACGTGCTGCGGCAAGTAAGCAATTCTTTGTTCACCCCACATGTTTGGTGGCAACTAACAAGGCACGTGTTCTTGGTTTTGACACAGATATGTGGCGCACATTTGCATTGGACAATTGATGCCCATCACAAGAGATATATTTACAATTATAAATCATGGCACTAAATTGACTAAGGACAAGGCCAAGGCCAAAGAAAAAACATGGAGATCAAACGGGGAAGGACAAATTCTTTTGTATAATGTTTTTATGTAGTGAACCAATGGTACTGACTTTGTTTGTTAATCAAATGGTTCAGAATTTGAATCTTAATTGACTCTTAAATATAAAATAAATTGTGTCGGAAGAAGAATATCCATCTTAAATATGTCCACGATCTTCAATAAAGATTAATCAATGTTTCCAATAAATATTATTTTGTATCAATATCATAGTTAAAAAAAATATAATGAATTAATGTACAATTATCCTAATATATATTAACCAGTTTGGTTTAGCGGTTGGACACTTTGAAAGCCAATTTTGTAATGAAAACACAAACTCTAAGACACATTTTGTTAGAGTACCATATATAAATAGGCACATAAAAATTTTCTCTAGTATATGACACACTTTATTACATAGTTGTGAAAATTGGTTTGGACCGGCCGATCGGACCGGTTGGACCGGGAACCGGTAGCATAACTGATCTAGTTCTGCTATTAAACCGGTCGTACAGTTGACCCGGTCAAAATCGGCCAAAACCAGCCAAAATCAGCCAGTCGGACTGGTATGGTTCTTTTTTTTTTTCCCCTTTTTTTGGATTTTTTTTTAAAATTTTAAATTATTATCAATAGTAATTTTGAATTTTAGAATATGAATGAATTTTTCTTACTTAAATAAAGATATATAAGCTGTTGTTTGCAAGTTTAGACCACTTGATAGGGTAGATGCTGTTTTAAATATTTTCATAGAGGAAAAAGAAATTGAACAAATTCAAACGATGGTGTTCACAAGCATTTATGGGCCACTTGCCGGGTTAGATGCTTTGTTAGGTATTTTCTTAAACAGAAAAAAGAAAGAAAGTTGTGACTGGGAAAAATTACCTAAAATTCAAACGATGAGAACATGCATCATAATCTACATTTTGTAGCTTTCTAGCTAATTAATTTTCGTGACCATTCTAAAGGCCTTAATTTAGTTTTCCATGTAGCTATTTACTCAAAAGGCTCTTAATGAGTGGCAACCTCATACCATCCATCGCTTGTATTATCCACTCAAACCCAAAAACTTATTTTTAAAATTAATTTTTCTATCCTATATATGCACCAAATAATGAGTAAATAATTTAGAAGGTTTGTGTTAGAAAATAAAGAATTTATTACATCAAAACCACAAAAACCATTTATTTACATAAAAATATTACTTCTTTAGTTCATTAACCAATCCACTACAGAAAAGAAAAATTGTTTTAGAATATAGCTGTAGTTATTTTTAGCCTCTCATCTTAACTACAGTCTACAGAGTATAACTTTCTGTTCTCTTTTTGGTGCAAGAACAAGAACCTTGTCCCCATAAAAACTACTTGTTATACTCCTCAATTGTACTAATATGTGACTTAAAAGTGGACAAACAGTAAATTAAGGTATGCAAATCCAAGGCTCGGTGATTGAAATAACCAGGGAAGGTCCAAAAGGTAGATTTTCTATTACTTAAAAAACAACGACAGATTTTAACCTCCAAAATGTTGCACAGGGCTAATGCCAAAACTGTCACATTTCAGCAAAACAAGGAGAAAGATATTAAGCTGAAGTTTTGACACTCATCATTTCCAGAAGTTTATAGTTGTTTATTTTCGTTCATATTGCTGTGACAATTGTTGAGCACATTGGATAGATTATAGATACAAAACAATTGTCTTTTGAGCAGCAATCCGGTGACAAAGAACATGATATTATTGAACATGGATTTTAAACATTAAAGGTTCCAAGTCCATCTAAACTAAGCCAGAAATTGGTACACCCTTCGTTCACTTAGAAGTGTTTGAGCCTCCTCTAGAGTATGTTATGTTCTTCCTGCTACATAATCTAAGAGTCCCTCACCAGCCTTTTCACCATGATCTTCATTTGAGAGTTTTGAAACGCCTCCAAAGGCTATTATTGCTACCAAGAAGACAGTAGTGGAAGCAAACAAAGGCCAAAAATAGGCCAGAATGGTCAGAAAGTGTGGAGCAGCATATAACAACAAAGAAAATGATAGTGAAACTACTATTGCTATGGTTATGTGGTATCTATATTGTAGAAGCTTTTCTGATATATCCATGATCAATTCAGAGAGAGAGAGAGAGAGAGAGAAGAGGAGGAGGAAGAATGGAAAAGAGTGAAGAGAGAGGTTGATGGAGAGGGAGAGTGTATGGTTATTTATTATCCTCTAACGAGTTTAGTGTTGGCAAGTATTATATATCTGAAGAGATTCTCCTTTGGAAATGATGGCCTCAGTGATTTTCAAAGCTTGCTTGGCGCATTTGCCACTTCTTTTTCTAAAAGGCACACATGTTTCCCAAACTCTCCTTCCATTAATAGGTGGATAAAGTGCACTTAAACAGGTAGTAAAAAAATTCAAAATCTATCTTGTGATGTAAAATTCTTATGTATGATTTTTCAAAAAATGATACTAGTACACCCCATTTTTGGGTGTATAGGTGGAAGAAAGAAAGATAGAGAAAAAAAAGAGAAAATTTGATAAAGATGTGATGAAAAATAAAAATAACATGAAACAAAAATTAAGTATATATCCAATATTTTCCTATTCTTTCTTGCACATAGCATAATTTGATGACTAGCTTACCCTCCTACTAATATACCTGTAACTCTTTTCTGCCATCACCATAATATATAAATCCCACCACAAGGTTAACTTTCAAATGAGATAAGGAAGATGGCATTATTCTAACATCAAATCCATTTACATCATAGTAGTTACTCTAAAGGTTCTAATGGACTGCCAGGGCGGGGGAAGGGATAAGCTTTTCAATAATTGTTCTCATGACCAATTTGTAGAGGGCATATTAGTCATTAAAATAAGCTGATGAAATTCTTTTGGTATAGATTCTTTGTCAAATTCCTGATTGGTCGGTTTGCGGTGTCCTTTCTGGAAGTGGATGCTTTTTAATTAGAAATTTGGAACGAAGATTAGCCTTTAGGAAAGCCATAGCTTCTTATTCTTCTTTATGGTGAGGTGTATCAAATAACTCATTAATATTAATGAATGAACAATTGAGGGCTATTTGAGCAAAGTTTTGTCCTTCCTTTGGATTTAAGGTTTTAATTTCTTTAAACCAAACACAGTCATCACCCCATACCCCCACGTGGGAAGTCCAGGCCTAACCATTATTTAGTGAAAAAAGTTCTATATAAAAAAAAAATCTCACCGTAAAAATGTTGAAGGAAAATCAAACTGATTCAAATTTCTAAGAAAATGCAATGATATTTGTATAGTTTATTTTTCGGTGAGATTTGCATAGTTGCTTAAAAAATGAGATTTGTATAGTTACACAAAATGAGATTAATTAAAAAAAAAACATTTTAAGTATTTTGTACATTTACTTAAAATGAGATTTATTCACATAAAAATTAGCCAGTTATTTTTTACCGAGCAAAATAATATGTTAACGACTTTGGATTAAGAATATATGCATCTCTCTCTTTTAGGTAAGGGGTAACCTTCAACCTCATAATGGACATGAAAATTGTGACTCGGTTTGAGGTGGGAGGTAATCTTCAATCTTATCAAAGAGATAGGGACATGAGATAAAGTCAATCAACAACAAATAATAAGTCAAAATTTTGTTTTCCTTCTGAAAATGAGCACAAATCTCAGACTCGTGTGGGTCAGTGTGTGCTCGAGTTGAGCCTTGGTTATTGTTCGGTCTGATTTGTTTCTAGGAAAGTAGGAACTCTAAGCCCACCAAAGATTTGCTTTGGTTCCACGCATGCTCTTAGGTTTTGTTTGGGAGAGGGATTTTGGAGGGGAAGAGAGGGAAGGGAAAGGTTTAGATGGTGTCATCTCCTTATTTGAGAGTTTTAATTTTTGAGGGAAAGGATTTGAGGATTTTTAAAACTCCTCCAAAATCCTCCAAAGCCTAAAAATTGTTGTTCCCCCAATTTGGGGGTTTTTAGAAGAAAAAGTAATTAAAATTACTATTCTACCCCAACTATAAATTCCAAAATATATTAAAATATATTTTTAATATATTTTTACATTTAAATTATATAATTTTCATATTTAACATCTTATTAAATCTCAATTTCCCTCTCTTAATATATTTTTAACTTCCAAACAAGGAGGAAGAAATTTCTCTCATTTTCCTCCCTTTCCTTCCCCTCTCTTCTCCTTGAATCTCTTTCCTTTCCTTCCCCTCCTAACTCCCAAACAAAGCCTTAGAGTCCATTCAGGGAACTTGGATTTAATATCATTATCCGTTGCATCATGCAGAAGTGGACAAGGAAGGATGGTTCATAAAATGAGACTGGGCTAAAATCAGCAAAAGCCCAATTGCTAATGATTTTTTCCCACTTTTCAGTGCTGTTTCTAGATTTAATAATAATAATAATAATATTTTTTTAATTGGTTTACAGTCTAAATATTTATACACTGCCCATAACAATTAAATAGATTAAATGATTATGCACCCACAGTGTAGAGGATTTCTTCAGTCTCATTTGATTATAAATTATTATATATAATAAATTTATTTATTTTATAATAAAGCTTAATAGGTATGTATTGATAATGTAAAAGTTTTTATACTATCAATCAATTATAAGTTAAGTTTGATATGACTCTCAAAGTAATTATTATCAAAGTAAAAAAATTTATTATATATATTAGTTTTGTGATTGAATAAGGGTGTATAAACACTTATGTTTATCATGTTTTCTCTTTATAACAACCATCTTAAAAGGTATATATACAATAACTTTTAATTGATGGAAAATAACAATCAAAATTATTTTTTAATTAAAAAGACATCAAAGAAAAGAAAAGACATGAGATAATTTGAGCAGTAACAAAAAACTTGTGGAGCATGACCTAGTTTCTGTCCAAGATTCCAAGGATTATAAAAAACTCATATGTACAAATAATGAACACCTCTCTCCTCAACAATATTTATTACAACATTTATTGCATGTAATAATGATATAAAAATAGACACAAAAAATCAATAGGCTTAATTATTGTTTTAATCTCTAAATTTTGGATATATGTTTTTTTAATCCCTGAAATTTAAAAATGTATTTTTAGTCCCTAAATTTTGAAAAATGCACTTTTTAGTTTTAGACATAATAAATTGACACTTTGTGAAGATTTTTAATTGTCTTAAATTAATTTTTGTTTTTTGTCACTTGAATTTGTATTTGAAAATTGTCAGAACGTACTAGTACTTAAAATTTGTCATAAAGTATCAATTTATTATGTCAAGAACTAAAAAAATAATTTTTCAAAATTAAGGGACTAAAAATAACATTTTTAAATTATAGCCTTATAGGGACTAAAAATAACATTGGTAAATTATAGGGACTAAAAAAAACATCCCCAAATTGAGAAACTAAAATAGTAATTAAACTAATTAATATTATACAAATTGTTGTATAAATTATTGTACATGTATCACATTTCATTCAAATTAATTAAGGCAATATTGGAAGTATTATTATTCGGGTAATTTTATAATTAATTATATGAAAATATTATGCAAATAACACCTCTCATTAATTACATCAACCTTGATTGAAAAAATATTAAACGTTGTATTATAGTTTATCTTTTTTATTTTTTATTTTTTTTAATTTTCACTTCGCAAAATATACAAGCATCTCAATAATGTTTACCATCGAGGATTAGGACTAAATTAAGGGCAGTTGAGGCCATTTTTCTTCCTTTCTCTCTGTTTTTTCCATGCTTTCACATTACAATTGACGGATAAGAGGATAACAACACCCCTTTCTACAACTACCATTATGCACAGAGGCTACTATTATGTTCTCTAAAACAAAAGAGGCTTAAATTATGTTCGAATAATCAGTTTTAATTTGATATGTAAATTTTTTTCTTACTTATGAGAGTCTGTTTATAAATTATAATACTACTAATAAGTCGCTATAACATTCAACAGATGTACACAGTACACCTGAACAGACATATATCTGAATGAAAATACATCTATACATAATTAAAACTAATAACTTTTTTTAGGAGAAAACTAAAAACTTAAATCAAACAATTTTAGATTGTATTAAGTAGATATATAGGCTTGAATATGAATATTTATTCGAGTTTTCTATAAATTATATTTTTCAATTATGTTATACGCGTCCATCCAACCTTCAATTCCCTTTGAACAACACCTAGCTAGCTAGCAGACACGCCACCATGTATATATACTATGGAACAATACATTAATTCTACATTTATACATATTTTAAATTCAACTCCGGCCTTGTGTTTCTGGTTAAAGGCATTCTATACATTATAAACCTACCAACTAAAACCAACATGAAATATATGCCACTAAGGGAACCACTATAAGTATAGCATCCTTCTTCCATCACATCATTATCCAACCATTCTTAGTAACACATAAATTCAATTGAGAAATCATTGAATTCAATTATATTGCATCAAAATCCCTTTTGATTTTTTTTTTTTTTAATGTTGTTCATTGGGCTTTGTTTGTGACTTCCTTCTCCATTTTAAAATGAGCTTTGGTTGTTGGTAAAAACCTCCATTTGTTGTCACACCATCCAAACAAAAACGGGAATAAAAAAAAAGGAAAAATAAAACACCATATATATTTGGCTTTGGCTTTGTGTGCAGGAACCGTTATTTTTTTTCTTTTTTACTTTATTTAATTATTATACTTTTAAGCTAAGATGATACCTTCTCTGAATATTGATCCAAATTTATTTGTTCTTTGAAGCCACTTTAATTAGTTGGTCGCTTTCAAAATTTGAGTCCTGATACATCATTTCTTTTGTTACATTCGCAGTTTTTTTTTTTTTTTCCTGAGTGACTTTCACCAAGTAAAACAAAAGTGATCTCAGAACGGTTTTAGCGCTTAAGCAATACAATAGTCTAAAGTGATATCCTTCTGTTGACACAGATAGAATGCGACAACTTAGGAGAGTTCAATTTGAAACGCATTACTAAGTTTACCAATAGAAGATACCATTTCCATTCATACATAATGACTGTACAAGAAAATGTTGAATTTGAAATGAATTACTGACTTTACCCCAAAAGAATTTATTTTCTACCCTTTCTAAAGAAAATTTTCATAACTGGTAAAGAATTTAAGATATAGTATTATAACCCTATAAGTCATATGACACAAACCTCAATCACATTGATTTTAAGGTTATGTAAAAGAATCCAATTGAAACTTAAAAAGTTTGATATGATCTAATAATTATTCCTACTTTACATATGCAAGCTTTTATTGTGTGTCATACTCTTAACACTACCACTTTAGATTTGAGAATGAAGCAAAATGTGTCAGCAGAAAAATACAGATTGAAAGGAAAAACTGCAACAACTAATGCGCTACCACTTGTTATTCATCAATATGATTGATTGAACCTGAATTTTACTGATCACAAATGAGTTTAGGTTAATAAAAAGAGTTATTGTTGCCGACAATAACTTAGCTCAATTGGCGCTGGTCCACATCTTTGATGTTCTCCTTCCCTACCAGGTGTTTATACATACAATGCATTCCAACAAAATCACAAAACAAAACAAGACAAGAGAAACTTGCTTAACCTTGCTTTTAACCAAAGTTTTAAGACTTGGATCGACCTAGCCGATTCGACTGATCAAACAGCGATATGGTGCTTGGATCGAGTTGAGTTACAAATTCAATCGGGTGTGCTTTTGAGGGCGAATCCTGACACAATGGTAAAGTTGTGTCTTGGTGACTTGTTGGTCATGAGTTCGAATCCGGAAACAACCTCTTTGTATATGCAAGAGTAAGGTTGCGTACAATATTCCTCCTCCTTACCTGCGCATAGCGTGGAGCCTCCGGGCATTGGGGTACGTAGTTTTTTTGTACTTTTGATCCTGGTTGATCCGGCTGAATTTGGGATCAAATCGGTGACTCGTCGACCCGGACGGGGTCACTTATCTTTTTTTTCCTGGTTATAGTCATAACGATGTAGTTTCAATTTGAACCCATTTTAATTTTAGAAACCCTATCGACCTATCATTCTTCCTCTTGCAATCCCATTCAGTCGCTTTACGTCGTCGCTTCGCTCACCAACCTATCCTTCCTTCCTCTCATCATGACGTGTGTTGCCATCACCTTATTAGATTTACTCAGTTCATCTGCAACATTTTTCAGAGCCATAAATGAGTCCAACTAAGTTTTTTTTTCTTTTTCATTTTGTTTTATTTTAGTTTTTTTGTGTGTGATTTTGAGTTAAATTAATATTTTCATTCATTGTTGAGCACTTTTTGTAGTCGCAATTGTGTTTTTTGTTGAGTTAAATTGATTAGAAATAGTCGTAATTACATTGAATTGCATGTGAAATTGTGGTTTGGGATTATTTTTTAAAACTGTGATTTAGAACTTTGAATTGATTTTTTTATATTTTATAATCTATTTTGATGTAATATAATTATGTTTTATTTTAATATAAATATTAATATATATTATTGTTGATGTCTTTTATGCGAAATGTTAAATACATAGAAAGTAACCGTTACTGTCAAAGCTAGAATTAAGGAGGAGGTAAATGAGGTAAAGTAGTAGCCGGCTTAGCTGGCTAGTTATGCATTTCATTTGTCAGGTTTGCTTCACTGCAGGGTAAACTCATTCCTCTCTTTGCGGTCAATTGTTCCTTATACGAATAGACTTTTTTATTTTCTGCCATAAAAACCTCTCTTATTATTATTATTATTATTATACGTTTCCCTTTTGGAGCCATCTTTTGTTGTTGGTGTTTTAGGACTAAGCCTCAGCGAGTGCACTTGTCAGCATCAGGAAACAAAACCAAAGCAAAAAAATACTATATATAGCCAGTGACCAAGCCCCATTTGTTATTGAACAAAGCCTATTTCCAGTGACTAAGCCCCAATATTTGTTGTTGAACAAAGCCTATTTCCAGTGACCAAGCCTCATCTGTTGTTGAACAAAGCCTCTTTGTGTGAGCATTTGGCAGCACCAGAAAGAGGAAAATGGTGGCTAGTGAAGGCAAATATGGTGGGGAAGAAGTTTCTCTTGTCCAACCAGACCCTGTGGGGTTGCAGATTGATCGTTTACAAAACCAACTCACAGGTTCATATCATATCACATCTCTGTTGTATTACTTTCTCTGCTTCAGCATTATTACTTTTAAGTTGGCTTTTCATAGTCTTGTCAGGTTCCTGCATGTGAAACACCAATGGGATTGACTTAAGTGCATCTAAGTGTTGTGTTTCAACTTGAGTAGTATAAATTATTTCATAAGTAGAAAATAACAGATATGCTTATGCACTAAACTTTAGACGGTAATTACTTAACTCATAATAGATTTTTTTTAAAAAAGATCAATAGACTAAAAATACATGACAAATTGATAATGCAAAAATTCTTTATATCATTAATGTATAGACTATTAATCTCTAAAATAAAGTAATTTTTTTGTCATAAGTTACAATATCTTATACATCATCTTAAAGTTGCTAAAAAAAATTATATACCTTAACTCCTCAAGTTTTGAATAACTTCTAAAAAAGTAAGAGTACATAAGTTTTTTTTAATACAAGGCCACATGATTCCTTGGAAGAAGATATTGTTGTTCAAGCAGATAGAATCGTTATGGATAATAATTTTTTTAATAAACATTCACTTATTTTTTTAATTAGAGTAAGTTAAGAAGTTACACCTTTGATGTATTACAAGAAAATTGTAATTAGAGTTTGCTAATATAGTCCTTCTAAATCAGAAGTGTGTGTGTATGATTACCATTTTATAACTTTTAGTTGAATAATTTTACTTTAAAACTCAACATTGGATTGAAGGATCTTTTATGTAGTTCATATATACTATATTTTATATTAATAAAAAGATAGTTGATACCTCAATATATAAATCAAAATCGACGTAATATATATATATATATATATATATATTTATAATATTCTAAAATATGAACAATTTGATCATCATTTTTTTTGTTGATGTTAAATTTTTATAAAATTTGTCACAAATAATCAAAATAATATATAATCATAATTCAATGATTACATCAATCAAATTCACATTTTATAATTATAATTCAAAGGTTTGATCTAATTACATAGAAATCAAATTACACCGGTATAACTTTGACAATTATTACTACATTTTTATAACTTGATATAAAATGTGATTTTTATTGATTCAACCATTGAATTATAATTATAAAATGTGAATTT
>PYAF01003359.1:65231-81757 GCA_007407185.1 Glycine tomentella | reverse complement strand
TGAATTATATCTACATATTATCAAGATCGTTTGTGTAAAGTTTTGTCAAAATTGAACAACAATAAGGTAATTAAATTATAATATTTTAGTATATTTTAAAATATTTATATTACGTCGATTTTAATATATATGAACAAGATAAAAAATAATTTTAGATTAATATATATTTTGAAAATAATTTTAGATTAATATAAAATTTTATATATTTTGAAATATTTATATTACGTCGATATAATTTAATCTTTCATCTCTCTATATAAGATTTTACTCAATGTAAAAGTAATAAAATGTAACTTACACGTTAAGAGAGTTAAAATTAAATTTACAATCTGAACTTGATTTTATTACAAAATTACCAAACAACAATATATGCACGACATTGAAGACTATATACATCCTCCAAACCAAACTGGGGTTTGGCTTCCCCAATTCCAATGCTTAAATAAACAGAAACTTAAACTTTTAAATAAGCTAGTATAATTGTATTTTATATCTTAAAAACTAAGGACACATTAAGCTTAAGTGCAAGTTTTATAGTTTATTTCTTATTTTATTAATCATTATAAAATGATGCATTATTTTGACTGGTTTCTTATTTTCAAAGTTTCATATTGAAAATGATGAAAACAATGTTACTTCATTATTGTCTATGTAAATGTTTGGAAATTGAGAATAAGGTCAAAATAATATGATATTTTTCAATGGAAAATGTAAAGTATATAAAAGAACAGAGATTAATCAATAGAGGTGGGGGTTTAAAAAGTAAAGGGATATTTGTTTGTCATCATTGGTTAATGTATCAAAGAAAAGACTGATAGCTTATATTGTTAAATGTTTTTCACATATCTTGGCTAATGCTAAGTGATAGTGGAGACTGGCCTCAATTTGAAATAAGATTTTGACTTAACTGCACTAGTTAAAAAATCAATAATAGAACCTATTTTAATTAGTAGAAACAGTTAGACTTTGCCTTCAAAATAGAGGCAATCAAACAAGCATATTTCTAAATCTAAAAAAAAAAAATTATTGAGATGGGGAAGCCAAGTTCACAATTTACAGGGTATGTTGGCCAATGTCAGATTTCGTTACCACTGTTTGAAACCCGATGGCAAGTTTAATATTGATGAGCTTTATGTAACTTATGTTTCACTGACTGCCTAGTAACATCTCATAAATTCATGTTTCATTGATACGCTTTATGTATTTCATTAATTGCATATAGTATCTCATAATTCATTGCCTGTTATTATTATTTGTATAGAGGATTTATTAATTTAGTTTTCTTTTCGTTCACAACAAAATGAAAACGGATAATATATTATTAAAATGCCTTTTTCTACTATATTGAAATCAGTTTTATTTATCTATAAAATTATGGCTGAATTTAACCCCGTTGCAGAAAAGGTTAAGGAACTGGCAACTTGCCAGAGTGAAATCAAGGCCTTAAGGGCAACTGAAGCTAAAAAGGACAAGGCCATAGAAGAGGTATTCTTTTAAGAGTAAAATTTGATCTAGTGATATTTATTTTTTATTTTTACACTGTTAGAAGATTAAAATCAAATATTTATTTTAGATGTAGTTATTCTCACTCTCTATAGTACTGATTCAGTTGCATTACACATTTCTTTATAAATAGCAAGATATATAAATTTCTCAGTGACTAAATAATAGCTGTAATTATCTTTTATTGCAGCTGAGAAATGAAGTCAGTAATCTAGACGATAAACTTAGACTTACTGAGGACCATCTCAAACATAAGGTACACCAGAGTGGTGCTAATATATCATGAAAATTGGAACCATGTAAAACAATGCTAAATTCCAAAAATACATATTCCTCAAAATTTGTTCATATGCAGAAGCTAGAAATCAAGAAACTGACAGAGGAAAAGAAAGATGCATTGGCCGCACAATATGCGGCAGAAGCAACTCTTAGAAGGCTACATGCAGATCAAAAGGAAGATGATTTTGTTCCTCTTGAGAGTGTCATTACTCCTCTAGAAGCTGAGGTTAAGATGTATAGGAATGAGGTACTAATAATGAAATTCCACCAAGGAGTGAATTGTGCAAAATGAGAATACTAACATTTATTTTGCATTCAGATTGCATCACTACAAGAAGACAAGAAAGCTTTGGAACGACTCACAAAGTCAAAAGAGGCAGCATTGCTTGAAGCAGAGAAGATTTTAAGAAGTGCACTAGAGAGAGTTTTAATAGTTGAGGAAGTTCAAAATGAAAATTTTGACTTGAAGAGACAGATTGAGATCTGCCAGGCATACTTTTTATATATCCATTTTCACATTTAGTTTCTATATTAATTACAAGTACTTAAGCCAATTTATAACTTCCATGAACAGGAGGAGAACAAAATCTTAGAGAAAACACATCGCCAAAAGATTTTGAAAGTTGAAAAACTTAGCCAAACCATCCATGAACTTGAGGAGGTAATCTTATCCAGTGGAGTCAATGCTAATGCTGTTCGTGATTACCAGCGACAGATTTCTGAATTGCAAGTGGGCATATCTTACTGGATACTAACATTTTGAGCTTAATTTCTGATATATTGATTTTCTGCATTCTGGTCGACCAATGTAGTTACATAATTTAACACGAATTTTCAGGAGGAGAAAAGGACACTGGAGAGGGAGCTAGCAAGGGTAAAAGTTTCAGCCAACAGAGTTGCAGCTGTTGTGGCTAATGAGTGGAAGGATGAGAATGACAAGGTCATGCCTGTCAAGCAATGGCTCGAAGAGAGAAGGATAATGCAGGTATATATCTTCCCATGAAAATCTTTGGTGCCCATATTTAGTCCAAAAATACTATTATTTTCATTAAACATAGTTTTTCCTTTAATAAATCCAAGACTAATGTCAACATCATCAACATCAACATCAACAACACCTTTAATCCAAATTAATTGGGATCGGTGGTAGATGAACTTAATGATAGATTGAAAATAAGACAAAGAAAGAGAAAGGGAGAGAGGAAGAAAAAGTGGAAATAAGACAAAAGAGATGAAAAATAAGCTAAAATAAAAGAGGGGTGAAAGGAGGAGGGAAAAAATGAAGATGAAAAGAACTAAAAAATAGGGAACGATTGAAACATAGAAATATTAATGGATTTAACCCTCCACCAAACTTATAACTTTTCTCTACTCCGTCCTAAGACATACAGTCCACCAATTTATATTTCACTCCATTAAGTCTTGTTTAACTATCTTTCCCCATGTATGTTTCGGTCGACTTTTACCTCTCTTTGTGTCGAGCTCTTAACAAACTCTTATTCTTATGGGAGCATCCAGTGGTCGTTTCATAACGTGTCCAAACCACCTCAATCTATGCTCCCTCATCTTTTCACATACTGGTACCACTGCTACCTTTCGTTGAATATCATCATTTCTTATCTTATCTATCTTCGTATAATCATACATTCACCTTAACATCCTCATTTCTACTACCCGTTTTTGATGCTCATGTTGCCTATGTGCTGGATAACATTCCACTCCATATAACATTGTCGGTTTTACAGATGTTTTATAGAATTTTCCATTTAGCTTAAGGGGAATTCTACTGTCACACAAAATCCAAGACCAATATATATAGGATTTTTTTTAAAAGGTCCAAATCCTATCAATAAAAGCTAATTTCAAGTCCAAACTATACTTTAAAGTGCTGAAATTTTTATCAGCAAGAAAAATTTATGATCAATTATGTCCTTGCATATATAGGCAGAGATGCGACGATTGAAAGATAAGCTAGCTATATCAGAGAGAACAGCAAAGGCAGAGTCACAATTGAAGGTAACCTATTTGTCTTCCTTCCATGTAAGCATGTAAATAATTATTTTAGCAATAACTAATGTTTTCTGTGTGATTTTTCTCAGGATAAACTCAAGCTGAGGTTAAAAACACTAGAAGAAGGCTTAAAGCATTTCTCAAATAACCCAGTCAGTTCAAATTCCGGATCTGCAAAATCAGAAAAGTCTAATATCTTAAGCTTCCTAACGACCAATGGTGGACTGAGAAACAGATCCACATCACAACCAAGGGGATCTACTAATGGAAGCTCTTTGTTCCAAAAGTCAAATGCAAAAAGCAACACAGACTGTGATGCTGAGAGCCTAATACCAGGCAGCATTATGAAAAAGAAATATGGTACTGCAGAAAATATGTTGAAGAAAGGTATATGGGCATCAAGACACAAAGTTGCTGATAGTGATGAAAAAGAAAATGAGATGCAGGTGAACGCAGGCATGAATTTAAATAAATGCAATGATAAAAAAGAAGCAGCAGAAATTAAAACCAGTGTTGATGTTAATGACGACTCTAAAAGCAATAGCTGTCATGATTTAGGCAGCAATGATGTGGTCTCAGGTTTTCTATATGATAAGCTTCAAAAAGAGGTCATCAATTTGAGGAAATCTTGTGAAATTAAAGAGAGTAATTTGCACACTAAAGATGAAGAAATAAAGGTACTAGTAACAGCAATGATCACATCCCCACAACTTCCCCTTGTTACTTGAGAACTGAAGATAAGAAATATGCTGCTTTTTTTTCAGATGCTTACAAAGAAAGTTGATGCATTGACAAAGGCTATGGAAATAGAGTGGAAGAAAATGAAAAGAGAAGCAGCTGCTAGAGAGAAGGAGGCAGCATCAACAAAATCAGATGATAACAGGAAACTCAGACGCTCAAATTCCTCTAGAAGGTTCTGTAACATTTTTTATTGAATGACCAACACCTATGTTAATTGACAAGTTTGTTTATACTAGCCCTTAACCTTTTTATAAAATTACTGCAGGATGATATGATGAAAGAACATTGAAGAGTCTTTATTTAGAGAAATTTGAAGGCAATTTAATAATCAATGGCATCTTGTGATTTTTCTTTGTAAATAAAAAGCAAAAACTTAGTGAGGTATTATGTTGAAATAAAGTTCCACTGGGCTAAGGGAGTCTGGTATCTGACTCTCTACATACTACATACGCTAAATTTATTTAACTGGCATCCTCTGTGCTCTGTGATTGTGAGTATGACATACATATTATCCCCGTTTGTCAAATGTATCAGCAGAGAGATGAAATATATATGATGAACATTTGGAAAATATTTGAATTACATGTCTGCATTATGTGTATCAAAAAACTAATTTACCAAAGATGATTATAAAGAAGATTATTCCTGAATCTTGAGTGATTTTGAGAATCATTCTAGAGTAAAGAAAAGATTAATGGTATGAGTATGACGGTAACTTATAATTGAGCATATAAGGATATCTACTTGCACTAATCATGGAGTATCACTACAAGTCTTTAAAGGATATAATATAAACATAACTGAGCAGAAGCAGATTCCATACTATCTTATAATAGAGGAACAACAAGGAAAAATTGTAGCAGTAATATCACTTTAAGCAGCTCAAATGAATGAACAAATAACAAATTCTCATTGTTCAACCAATCATCCAAGAACATGAACAGTCAGCATTCACTACTCCTACAGTATGAATGAAAAACTCTTAAACCAGTAGAAAGCAAAAAAGGATGTACATGGAGAAACTTTTCTTTTTTCTTTTCTTCGCCCTGCTGCTATAATTAAAAATTGAGCAGGTAAACATCCTTAATTTTCTGAGCAAATACAACCTAGCATCTTTTGGAAAATCCACAAAAACTACAAATAAAATTCATTGCACAACTGATGATAGGAATGCTTAAATAGCATCCTTCCCTCCATTTAATAGTTATGCACCTCTTGAATAGTTGGCAAAGAAGGTAACCATTTTTGGCACCCTCTCAACCCAAAACTTTGCCTGACACGTGCAATTCTACGTTGGATTTGCAACCTCTTTGATCCGCTTAACAGCGATTCCAATTCTTCTGCAGTCACCACAATCTTCACACTCCTAGTCTTCAACTTTCTGTTGTTAGTTGTCCTACAAGGCATATCAGATTGCAACATGAATGGTGCAAGCTGGTAAACCTCCCCATGCCTCAGCTTCCTACGCACCACTATGTAACGCTTATTAGAAGCAGATTTAATCTTTTCAACTGGCATTGAAGCATCAATCTCTAATTCTCTTCCTTCAGTTCGAGGATATCTGGTTTGTTTCTTTGGTTGAGAGTGGTAACCCATACAGTTTCCCATTTTGCATATGATCAAGTGAACAAGGACTCACCATTATATAGAGAAAGTTGGGTCAATATAAGTTGAATAAAATATTAACGTGCAAGCCATCATTGATCACATACCTTTCGTTATGTGTTGACTTCTTTTAAAAATAAGAATACACAGAAGAGTTCCATTAGGCCAAAAAAGTCAAGTGGGGTGTGACTGGACAGACACTCTAGGTACAGGTAAGACTAGAAGTTGCAAGCACATTACTACTAAAATATTCTCTTAACGAAAGTCAAAAGCACTTTATTCCTTAATTTGCCAACCTTTGTCCAAGCAATTAGTTATAACAATAATAACACATTAAAGCCATAAACTCAAAGTCAAAGTCAGTCCCACATATAAAAGAATAGAAAGAAAAAGGTAACTGTCATGTTCAATAAAATGGTCAACCCCAACCTTGCTTACATCTTCATTTTCTTTTATTTTTCTTTTTTAAGGTTTTTGGAAAACAGTTAAAGAAAAGAAAAAACAGATAATCACCTGCTTCTTCTCAGTTGTTTTTGCCATATGGGAAGTGCTTGTTTATATTCACATTGAACTATTCAGAATTACATTCAAATATTAACTAATGTGATTTTAGATAAATATTGACATTTTTTGATTTTACGTTAAAAATTAATTTTAGGTCAAAAATTGATTGACTTAAAACAACTTTTAAGTAATTTTGTCTTATATAAAAAAATTATAATAAATTTCACTGTAGCTTGCTTTGATGATAAAAATATCAAAACATAAAACAAAACTTTAAAATCAAATTTAACTTAAATCAATTTTGCAATCGTTCCCTCAAACACATGAAATTGGAACAGATGAAAAGGAATTTGACACTTTATTCATAGAGTATAACTCATTTATTTATTTTTGTGTGTACCAGAATAAATAAATTAAAAAAACACCTTTCTAGGTTGCTCTTCTCACTTTTATAAACCTCTACCATCCAAATTTGAGCATACAGATCACAGCCGAGTAAACCTGCTCTCAGTTTATAGCAGAAGGTAACGGATTTTGTTTGTTTAGAACAAAATAGGAACGTGTGCCACATTATCCTTGCCATAAAATGAGGAATGCTTGGACAAAAACTAAAGTAAGAAGATCAACTTTCACCTGTCCAACTGTTCTTGCCAAATATCAATTCCAGTATCCATTTGTTCAATCAACACTACTAGTAGTATTATCCTAGTATCCTAAGCATACGGGTTTGAAACTCACCAAAGCCACAGAGCCAAGAAGAACTTATTACTTACATTTAGACTTTCCAGATATATTTGTATCAGGCCTTCTTTCACAATGTAAGACATCTAAAATAAAACAAAATTTCAGAAACTACTCACAAAAATTTTCTCCCACGGTGAAGGAAAAATGCAAAAAGTCAATATGGTACAAGGTTGCCTAAAAGTAAACAACAATATCATTCGGGAAGAGCCACTGTTAAACCCCTAGATTGCAGCCATGATGTGACTGCTTCACTGGTAGCCAAAAACCAGCCTGCCTTATTTGCATCCTTATGAAATGGAGCTTTAAGTTCCTTCAGATATGATTCAAATACAGTAGGCAAAACTTTATCTGAAAACCTGTGTTTCCCTCCCCCAGTATTAATTCCAAGTAGTGGTGGAAGCTCCTTCCCTAGTTCCAAAGCCTTAGACAAGTCACTTATCCAAACACTTAAGGCAGTCAGAGCAGCTCCAACTGAGAGTCTCTTTAGGTGCAGAGACCACTTAGCTTGAGACCTTGACTGTATATCTGGATATATCTCAAGAGTCAGCCCCAGGTCCAGAAGGCCACGAGCTCTGTCTGGCACATCCAGGCTCACACAAAGATCAATTAGACAATTGCACATGGACTTCTTTACATCAGCTTCCGTTGAAATAAAAAGTTCTGATGCCTCCATTCTAAAATCTCCACCACCCTCTTGCTTTTCCATTATATATCTTAACACAGACCCAAGCTTTGGATTAGCCTTCTGAATGCAACCTGCTAGCTTACCAAGTTCTTCTTTTGGTACTTGGGTCATTGCATACAGAAGACAATCACAGAAGCGACCATCAGGACTGATGCCCAAATCCATGAGCTGATTAAATATCTTCACAACATCATCAGTTCGCTTGGCTTTTCCATAGCAATGGACAAGTGATGTCAGAACTATAATATTAGGCTCAAATCCAGATTCCATCATTTCATTGAACATGGCTTCCATCTCTAAAATTTTCCCAATGCTGGAGTACATGTTGATCAAGGATGCATATGTGAAACTGTCTGGCCGGCAAGTCCCAGAACTTTTCATCTGTTCAAAAATTTTAACAGCTTCATCCACACATCCAACATTTGCACACATGTCAAAAAGCATGTTATAAAGAAGTATATCCAATTCATTCCCCTTCTCCTTCATTTCCTTGTAAACATTCAGTGCGTCTCTGTTAAACCGTGCTCTACAATAGGCTTGTAACAAAGCAGCATAGGTAGGCCAATTTGGTGACAATCCATTGCTTATCATCTCCTCATATATAGCCTTGGCATCCCTGGCCCTCTTAGCTCTCCCCATGGCATACAACAGAGCATTATATGTTGTCAAGTTCGGCTTTGCACCAAGAACCTTCATATCATTGTAAACATTCAAGCATCCAACATAGTTCCCAGACACCCCATACATCTTAATCAACCCTGAGAACACCGCCGTGTCAACATGCCATTTCTCTGCTTTTGCACGATCATACAGTCTCAAAGCCATATCAGTATTGCCAGTTCTTGTATAAGCATATATCATAGACGAGCACACATTGTTATCCGGTTCACACCTGAAAGAGGGCATCATCTCAAACCACTTCACAGCCTTATGCGGCAAAGAACACAAGGAAGCACAGCTAATCATAGTTGAAAATGTAATGAGATTGGGGTTGACCCCTCTGTGAAGCATTTCATCAAACAGCTTCTCTGCTCCTTCGAAATCCTTTACCTTCCTAAACAGCTTCAGGGTAACGTTGTAGAAAATAACATGCCTAGCGAATTTAACCTTCTGCTTGAAGTACTCAACAGCGAGGAGTGCAGTGTAGGGATTCACCATGGAATTGAGAATAAACACTGCATCAGGTTCTAAAACACTGTCCCCCAATACTTGGAGGATTTCACAGACGTGTTCCTGGGTGGGGTTGCAGGAATCGAGAGACTTGGCGAGTTTGGTGAGAGATGATGACCTGGCGTGATATGAATTCTTCCAAAGGTGTTTGGCTCTGGGGCTTTTAGGATTGACCCAGATGGAAGTTTTGGATAAGGGCGAAGACTTTGCATCTGGGTCATCGAGTTTTGCGTCTTGTAGAAGGGTTTTGGGTTGATGCGAAGAATAGAAGTTGGGAAATTTGAAATGGCGGGAAGAGTAAGAGGGGACAGAAGTGGTGTTGGTTATTTTTTGACGATAATGGAAGGAAGAAGAAGAAGGATGAGGAGGACGAAGAGAAAGAAAAGAGGAAGAAGAACAGCAGAGAAGGTAAGACTGAGCCATTTTCCTTTCCTCTCTGAGTCTGAGACCGTCGAGACTCGAGAGAACTGATATGGCTTTGAAAAAGAAAAAAATGTAAACAAACTGGTTCTTGAGCAAAAAATTACTACCTTATTACCTCCAAATCTACACAATCATAGTTCTTTATGCAAATTCAGGTATTTTTTTTCTCTAGAGCACAAGTATAGAACTCGCGACTTCTTATGAGAAAAAGAAAAATAAAACTTGAGACTTCTTATCAAGTTGATTGGTTAATGTTGGTGTGATATGTAAGTTCAAGTAATTTATAAAAGAGGAAAAAAGATTTTTATATTTTCATCCAAAAACATTTTGACAGTATTATTGAATCAGAAATAACTGTTTGTACGACTCTTGAAAGTAATACCAAAACTAATTTCTAATCGATTGAAATTATAAAATCTTTGACATTTACAATACATATCCATTAATCTATTAAAGAAAAATACTAACATTTAAGCTAATGGTAATTTGGTATTTCCACCCAAAAAAAATTCCACAAAAAAAGGGTAATTTGGTAACAAATCCTTGGAAGCAATGTCCCATTTGCACTCTTGCTATAACACAATGCACATTTGTAGCTCGTAGTGTCTAATACTAGTATTAGATAATAAAAAAAATTCATGTTATTTAAAATAAACATGAAGAGTGACAAACCAAAAAATTTCCAGTTATTTACATACCAAAACAATGTTCGCAGAATAAGTTTCAATTGCCTTGGTGGGTCTGTCCTCATTCTAATGTCAATAGTCTTCAATACCAATACTACAATATTCGTCCTAGGAGTAAAAATCTAGAAGGACTAGAAAATACTATTAAATTAATAATAGAAAATAATATTAAAATCATGTGTTCATACTTGTATTCTTCACACGAAGGTCTGTACAATCATATACAGTCCGAAATTTCTGCAAAACGAACAGAAAAATGCCAAAAACATTAGCATGGCACATCGTTTCTCAAACAATTTTATCGATACTTAGGGTCATTGTTGGAACATCCAAAACCCTTCAAAGTTCAAATCAGCAATTGAACCCCTAGACTCCAACCATGATTTCGCTGCAGCCTTTGTAGCCAAAAACCAACCAGCCTTAGCCTCATGAAATGGAGCATTGAGTTCCTTCAAATGTGATTCAAATATACCAGCTAAGCCTTTTTCTGAATACTTACGTTTTCCTTTTCCAGTATTTATTCCAAGTAGTGGAGGAAGGACTTCCCCTGATTCCAATGCCTTGGACAAGTCATTAATCCAAACATGTAATGCAGTCATAGCAGCTCCAACTGAGAGTTCTTTCAGATGCAAAGACCGCTGAGTTTGGGATTTGGACTGGATATTTTTATATATCTCAAGCATCAGTCCTAAATCCAGAAGGTCACGTGCTCTTTCAGGCACATTCAGTTTGACACAAAGATCAATGAGACAATTGCATAAAGGCATCTTCACTTCAGCATCAATTGAATTAAGAAATTCTGAGGCTTCCTTTCTAAAATCCCCATCACCCTCCTCTTCCACCAAATATTTTACCACAGAACCAAGCTTTGTGTTAGCCTTTTCAATGCAATCTGTTAGCTTAACAAGCTCTTCTTTTGGTGTTTGAGTTAGAACATTTAGAAGGGAACAGCAGAAGTGATCATTTGGAACTATGCTCAATTCCAGAAGTTGCTTAAATACCTTCACAACATCATCAGTTCGCTTTGCTTTTCCATAGCAATGGACAAGTGATGTCAGAACAAAAATAGTAGGTTGAATTCCAGATTGGATCATTTCATTCAACATCTCTTCCGCCTCTGAAACTTTCCCACTGCGAGAATAAATAGCAATCAAGGATGCAAATGTCCAACTGTCAGGCTGGCAAGTCCCAGAACTTTTCATTTCATAAAATATTTCAACAGCTCTATCAATGTAGCCCATATCAGCATACATAGCTAAAAGCTTGTTATAAAGATCTGCAGTCATATCTATTCCATTCCCCTTCATTTCCTTATAAACACCAAGAGCATCTTCACTACAATGTGCTATGGTATAGACTTCCAAAAGACATGCATATGTTATAAAATCTGGTGAAACTCCATTACTTCTCATCTCTTTATATATAGCCTTGGCCTGTCGGTGCTTCTCAGCTTTCAACATGGCACCCAACAGAGTGTTATATGTCACCACATCAGGCTTCACACTAAGAACTTTCATTTCTTGGTAGATTTTCAAGCATTTATCATAGTTTCCTGCCATGCTATACATCTTAATCAATGCTGAGAATGCTGCTGCATCAAGGCACCATTTCTCTGCTATTGCACGATCATATAGGCTAACAGCCTTGTCAACATTATTAGAAAGTGCATAAGCATATACCATGGCTGAGCATGTGATGCCATCAGGTTCATACCCAAAAGCAGACATCTTTTCAAACAACTCCACAGGCTTATTAGCACAGTTAACCATAGTTGAAAATGTAAAGTTATTTGGTTTTACCCCTCTTTGAAGCATTTCATCGAACAACTTCTCAGCTCCTTCAAAATCCCTAGACTTCCTAAACAAATTCAGGGTCGCATTGTAAAGAATCAACTCCTTATCTGTAGTGAAATTAATCTTGTTCAGGAAGTATCTAAGAACAAAGGATGCAGTGTTGGGATTTACCATCTTATTGAGAATAAATATAACATCTCCTTCTGAAACCATGTCCCCTATACCCTTCAAAATTGTGGAGACCTGTTGCTCCCACGGATTGCTTGATTCCAAAGACTCCGTTTGTTTGAGATGAGAACTGTACATGTTGATCAAGCACGAGTATGTAAAATTGTGTGGCTGGCAAGTCCTTGAACTTTTCATGTCTTCAAAGATTTCAACAGCTTCATCCATGCAACCAACATCAGCACACATGTCAAAAAGCAAGTTATAAAGAAATACATCCACATTCATTCCCTTTTCCTTCTTCATTTCCTTATAAACTCTCAGCGCATCCTCATGACACCGTGCTTTACAATAGGCTTCTAAAAGAGCTGCATAGGTAGCCCAATTGGGTGAAAATCCATTACTTATCATCTCCTCATATATAGCCTTGGCATCCCCGGCTCTCTTAGCTCTCCCCATGACATACAACAGAGTGTCATAAGTTTCCTTGATAGGCTTGGCACCAAGAACCTTCATATCATTGTAAACTCTTAAACATCCATCAAAATTGTCAAACTTCGCAAACATCTTAATCAATGCCAAGATTGCCGCTGTATCAACCGGCCATCTCTCTGCTTTTGCACGATCATACAGTTCCAAAGCCATATCAGCATTCCAACTACACGCATAAGCATGAATCATAAAGGAGGTTACACCGGCATCGGGTTGAACCCCAAAGGAGGGCATTTTCTCAAAAAACTCGATAGCCTTGTGCGGCAAAGAAAACATGGAAGCAGAGCTAATGATAGTTGAAAACGTAATGAGATTCGGGTTGACCCCTCTTTGAAGCATTTCATCAAACACCTTCTCTTCACCTTCGAAATCCCTTACCACCCTGAACAGCTTCAGGGTGACGTTGTAGAGAACAACGTGCCTAGAGGGTTTAATCTTCTGATTGAAGTAGTTAACAGCGAGGAGTGCAGTGTAGGGATTGACCATGGAATTGAGAATAACCACGGCATCAGATTCAAAAACGTTGTCCCCCAAAACTTTGAGGATTTCAGAGACGTGTTGTTGGGTGGGGTTGCAGGAATCGAGAGACTTGGCGAGTTTGGTGAGAGATGAAGACCTGGCGTGATAGGGATTCTTCCAAAGGTGTTTGGCTCTGGGGCTTTTGGGATTGACCCAGATGGAAGTTTTGGATAAAGGCGAAGACTTTGCATCTGGGTCTTGTGGAGTATTGGCGGCTTGGACTTGGAGAAGGGTTTTGGGTTTATTATGAGAGAAAGGGAAGGTGGGAAGTTTGAAATGGCGGGAAAAGTAAGAGGAGTTAGAAGTCGTGATAGCTTCACGACAATGGAAGGCAGAAGAACAAGGAATAGGAGAAAAGGAAGATGAAGAAGAAGAAGAAGAAGAAGAACACCAGGGAAGGTAAGATTGAGCCATTTCCCTTCTCTCTCTCTGTGAATGTATTGATTAACAAAACGTAAACAGACTGATTGATGAACAAAAATAAGTGCAAATTGATTTTTTTTTTCCTATCTTTTTGGTCTAGACCACAATTACTGGAATTAATTCTGTTCGATAGGACCACTAATCATTCACGATTGGATTAAGAGAAATTTTAAAAAGTTAAACATAAGTAAACTCTAAGAAACAATCAATCAAGCAAAGATGCATTTACTTAAATAATTTTATTAAATCCTTATATTCACACGAAGTTTCATACATACAGTACAAAATTTCCGCAAAACAAATAGGAAAATGCCAAAAAGATTAACATGCCATATGTTCCTATAACAACACTAATAAACTAAAGGGCCATTGTTGGAACATCTAAAACCAGAAAGTTCAAACAAGCAATTGATTCGGTTGAATCCCTAGACTCCAGCCAAAATTTGGCTGCTGCCTTTGTAACCAAAAACCAGCCAGCCTTGGCCTCATGAAATGGAGCATTGAGTTCCTTCAAATGGGATTCAAATACACTAGCCAAGCCTTTGTCTGAATACTTGTGTTTTCCTTCCCAGTATTAATTCAAGTAGTGGAGTAGTGGAGGAAGGTCTTCCCCTGATTCCAATGCCTCGGACAAGTCATCAATCCAAATATGTAATGCAGTCATAGCAGCTCCAACTGAGAGTTCTTTCAGATGCAAAGACTGAGTTTGGGATTTGGACTGGATATTTTTATTTATCTCAAGCATCAGCCCTAAATCCAGAAGGCCACATGCTCTTTCAGGCACATTCAGTTTGACACAAAGATCAATTAGACAATTGCATAAAGGCTTCTTTACTTCAGCATCAATTGAATTTAAAAGTTCTAGTATTTCCTTTCTAAAGGCTTCATCACTCTCCTGCTCTTCCACCAAATATCTTACCACAGTCCCAACTCCCAAGCTTTGTATTAGCCTTCTCAATGCAATCTGTTAGCTTACCAACCACCTCTTTTGTTGTTTGAGTCAGAACATTTAAAAGGCAACAGCAGAAGTGATCATTTGGAACAATGCCCAAATCCAGGAGCTGTTTAAATATCTTCACAACATCATGAGTTCGCTTTGCTTTTCCATAGCACCGGATGAGTGATGTCATAACAAAAATTGTAGGTTGAAATCCAGATTGGATCATTTCATTCAACATCCCTTCCACCTCTGAAACTTTACCACTGCGGGAATACATGGTAATCAAGGATGAAAATGTCCAACTGTCAGGCTGGCAAGTCCCAGAACTTTTCATTTCATAAAAAATTTCAACAGCTCTATCTGTGTAGCTAACATCAGCACACATAGCTAAAAGCTTGTTATAAAGATCTGCAGTCATATCTATTCCATTCCCCTTCATTTCCTTATAAACACCAAGAGCATCTTTACATTGTGCTCTAGTATAAACTTCCAAAAGCGATGCATATGTTATAAAATCTGGTGAAACTCCATTACTTTTCATCTCTTTGTATAGACTTGGCCTGTCGGTGCTTCTTAGATCTCAACATGGCACCCAACAGTGTTATACGTCGCCACAATAGGCTTCACACCAAGAACCTTCATTTCTTGGTAGACTTCCAAGCATTTATCATAGTTTCCTGCCATGCTATACATCTTAATCAATGTTGAGAATGTTACTGCATCAAGGCTCCAGTTCTCAGCTTTTGCACAATCATATAGGTTGACAGCCTTGTCAACATTATTAGTACGTGCATAAGTCTTTTTTTCAGGAAAATTGTAGGGAGAAACCATGCATGAAGGAAATTTTTTTTAGGAAATCATCGTAAAATTTGAGTATTTTTTAAAGATAAAAAATATATTTAAGTATTTTTTATTTGAAAATTGTAAGAGATTGTTAGATGACCCGTATAACTGAAGTGGCAAGGTGGGGTGAATCATGAATGTAATATAAAATGGATAGCTATTTATATATAGTTTTGAAACTTGATAGCATAATGATACATAGACAAAAAAAAGTAACTATTGACATAAATTATAGCTTTATGTGCTTCAATAATCAAAAGATATATTGGTCCTTGCAAAAATATTTGATACCTAAGATGAAAAAATATTAATTAATTATTAAAAACTAATAGTTAGTAATTAATATTTTGAGAAAATTATTAATTCATATTATAGTATTTGATGTGTTAAAGAAATTTAATTTAGTTGATTGAGTATGATGTATAAATTATTATAAATCTCCTTGATATTATTATTTTTGATTTGTATGGATAAAAAATATATTAATGTTACACTAAATAATTAAAATAACAAATAATTAAAATAAATAATATAATAAAAATAGAATTGAAAAATACATCAATTACGATAATAAAAATGTCTGTTTATAAATTAAATATTTAAAATGAAAGTTTTAAAATATAATTAATTTTTGTATATATTAAAATATGTACATAATGAGCAATGAACCAGAATAATTATTAAATTTAAATTAATTTAATAATACAAAACCACAACTATGTATTCTCATATTTCAAGACCAATTTGCTTATTATTTGGTCAAAATGATCTACATACATATACTTAAGTCATATCGAGAATGTACATTGAATCATTTGAATGTAATATTTTTCTATTTTTAATTCAATGTAGTAGAAATTTATTATACTTCCATTTAAAACATAATTCTCTTTTTAATAGATAAATATTTGACAAAAGAAAAGGATGAAATATTTTTTAGGTCACAATGAAATTATGCATAACCGACAAATTTGGTTGACAATATTTAATGATATTTTCTT
>PYAF01003359.1:54856-65131 GCA_007407185.1 Glycine tomentella | reverse complement strand
TCCATAAAATAAATAAGAGAAAAATATTTTTTCTAACGAATTATAATTAACTAGTATTTAATTTATACAGTATACAAAATAATTATTTGTGTTTTTTGATACTGCCAATGAATTGGGCTTAAATCGAGTTTGTAACAAAGATACTATGTATTTATACAAATTATTATAGTATTTTTAAATAAAATTAGTACTAATAACATTAAAAATATTATTAAAAATGTATAGAATATCATTATAAACTAAAATGTACGAGATTAGGGTTAAAAATTAGCAAATAAAAAAGTATAATACCTTAAAGAGAATTGTAAGTGTGTTTTTATATATTTAAAATTAATATATTTTGAAATGTTAAAAATGTAAAAAAAAAAAAAATCAATGGAAACTAAAAATAAATAATAAAGATAAATTTTAAAATATAAAAGAAAATGTCAACAAGAGGAGGATTAAGATCCTGTGCCCTTACAATTTTGGTGTTGGAATCTTAGCCTTACAAAACATATTTTCTTTAAAACGAAGCATGAAAAAAGTCACTAAAGGCCAGCACCTTTAAATCTTTAGCTATAACTCATCCAGTTAGAAATGAGGTGAAGGGAATCCAGTTTGTTCTCAGTCGAAAGAGTGTCTCTTTGTTCTATTCTGCATCCGAGTGAAGAGACCGAGTTATGCGAAATGGGAATGTGATTATGTGAGGTATCTTCCTTTCGTTAGGACAGCACCTGGTTCTTAGCAAGTCCACATCGATGAATATAAAAAAAAAACTTCATAGAATATATAGCCCAAGCTACGGTAAAAGCATGCCCCTTCGGGGACATCCGATAAAATTGGAACGATACATAGAAGATTAGTATGGCCCCTGCGCAAGGATGACAGGCACAAATCGAGAAATGGTCCAAATTTTATTCTTGTTATAGCTATACAAGTAAGCATGAATAAGAGGGACATGCCCTTTGGGATGGGTTTTCAGCCCTCAATTAGAGTCCAAGCTTTGGTTTTATTGAACATGTTTTGTGGGATTTTCTCTGCAAAGGTAGTTGAGGTATCTCTGTAGTAAGTATTCACTTTGAAAACATAATTATTCATTTATCTGTCTCTTCTTTTGTCATTTCATGTAATCAGTAACTGTAAAAGAAAAAAAGAAAAATCTCATCACCCATTAATTAAACAATTTCCTATTGCCTATTTGATGTTTTCCTGCCCAATTTTGAATTCTCAACACAGTAATTGTATGTTCTACATATAATAGGAAGTTGGATAATTTCATTTTAGTGAATTTCAATGATGAAAACTGAAAAGAACTTCATAAACAAGAAAGGAACATGAAAGAATAGAAAAATAGAATAAAATGCTAAATACTTCAGCTTTCCCTTGTCCAATAAAACTAATGAGGCTAGACAGTAGCACAGAGAAGCTGATATTGGCAGGGAAGACAAAGAGGACCATGGGATGGAGAATGGAAGTTAGAAAGCTTCCAATTCTAGCAGAAATATTTTGCATAATGCAGATGATCCCTTTCAAGATTAACTTTTGACATAGCATGATCAGTGATTCAGTGATAGGTGCTTTCCAGAGTTTCTTAGAAAGTGAACCTTCCCTCCTTGGAGATATAATGTGCCTTGAGAGTTGTATACACTATGGCTCTCCTATCCTCCTCCACCTGTCATTCTAGAGTTAGGGAGTGGCATTACAAGCTAAACTTTGGCCACAAAATCTGACATGTGTATAAAAATATATTTATATGCTACCATCCATTGTGGACTAGTTTAACTTGCTAGATGATGATGTTCATATACAAGATCTCCCATCACCCACGAGTTTGGTTCAAAAAGATGTTGCCTAGCTACTGGATGTTAGAAAATGTTTTCTGAGGTGATGTAGTTGCATTTATCTAATTAAAAAAAATGGTTGAATGGTAACTTGACATGTCCTAGAATCCATTTTTTTTTTTTGTGATCAATATCAAATGAGGGAACTTGAATAATATAACCTAGTTAGATGAATCTATGACTGGTAGAACCATTGTGACTTTTCATGAAACATTAGGTCACCTCATCTCTTTCTCTTGAATATATGTCTTGGGACATATGTTATTGAATTCAAGTTTCAAAGCATCATTTATCCCATCTATCTTGAGAAAGAGTAAAGAGAAAGATCCTACTCCAAATTCTTGATGTTCAACCATTTTGGAAAGTCAGAATATGATGTTTTCAAAAGGTATGCACCATTTTTTCCCTTCTAATTATTTGATGTTCTAAATTCATGCTTCACGATCCAGTTCTTGAATAATTCGTGCTGTTTGAGTTTGGTAATGTCTTAAATTATCAACACTGTGAACTCTTCTCATTCTTCAAATTCTTGGATATGGATGATAATAGAATGCCTTACATCCTTCATGGAAGTGGAACTGTTTCTGTATATGTGTAAATGGTTTCATATATATTTATTGGAATACTGGATACTTCATATTCATGAATCATGAATACACTTGTTTGATGCAGTACATGTTGCTCCTTCAATGTCAAAGTGTTACGATGATTTCCCAATGACTGATTGTCAAAATATATTTCATTTCGTATCAATGTTATTGTTTTTAACAGTAGCATATTTACCTTGTGTGTAATAATTCAAGACAATTTGAAGTCTATTGAATATCTGTGCAACATATATGCAATTTTGAAAGTTTTAGAATCATACCTTCGCTTAGTGAAATTTAACTTATGTCTGATGGAGGAATTTATAGAACACTCATTCATTTGATCCCTTCTTAGAAGTTAATCCACAGGTTTACTCCTTTTCTACATGTTAAATTTGGTACTATATATGCTTTTTTTGTTTCCGGGATAGGACTATGGGGAGCTTGACTTTGATCTATCATTTTGGATTTGGTCACCTATGGTTTGAGGGTCTCACCTAATATATCATTGTTTCGTTACTTTGTCTTGTAATGTGAATCAGCATGAAGAAAACTAACACCTGTCTGGTGCTTAAACAGTTTAGACAAAGCATTCCGAGCTGCTGCAACTCAAATGAAAGAGGGTAGTTGCACGAATGATTAGATCTTGATACTTGAGACTTCAAATTTAGCTTTGATTTTATAATTTTTTTTCCCCTTTAATGCAAATTCTTCTGCAATCTTTTAAAGCAACATTCCAAGCATATATTGTTACTTGGCCTCTCGATTTTCTTTACACTGTTCCTTGTTGATTGGAGTAGGATACTAGGACAAAATGATAGAATGAGTTGATTTTAGGACCATTAGTAGTGATGAACTACCGTGGTAGTTATAATGGAACACGTACTATATATAGGTCCTTTGTTGTGTTCAATTACCATACATGCAGCTACAACTAAACAATTACCCGTTTTCATTGCAGCATTTTCTGTTGTTTTGATTCTTTAATTGTAGCATTTCTACTTTGTTAGTTAACAGGTTGATCTGATGGGATGGGAGCTAGCCAAACCTGATACCTAGCTCGATATCTAAAATAAAACTACCAAATATTATGTGTAAATATTGGTTTTGGTCTGAAACACTTATGTCAATACTCAAGTTATTTCATTTCTGTTTTGAATAATTCAAGTCGATCTGGGTGAACATTGAATGGGAGAAAGCTTTTATCATTTACAATACTTAGAAAAGTGATTTTAATTAATGTAATGTTTGTTTTAAAAAAGAGATAATGTGAACTAATCTCTACGTGATATGTGAAGATTGATTAAGATTATATGGTCTTGAACTATATAATAATTTTTCGATAAGATGGGAGAATAAATTGAAACAATATGATATACACGCAAAAATATAATATTAATTGAGAAAAAATAAGAATAATGACAAACACTAAAAAATATTGATCGAGAGAATAATAATAAATAATTAAATTCTCAACTCCAGACTTTTGAATTGAGAAAATTATAAAAATCACTCTCTTTCATTACCCTCCAATAGGTGTTGGTTTGCATGAATTTAAACGAAACTAAAAATTTAAATGAAAACAAAATTATCTAAAATAATAACTATTAAAATTATAAAAAAAAACTATGCATATTTAATTAATTACGTATAGTTCTAAGGAATATAAATATATAATTAAATAATTTGAAATTGTATTCTTCTGGGTCTACAAATTGACATTGAAACATACACGTTAGCCCTCCTAGTAGCCACGGATTTGAATTTTAATGATAATTTTATTATCCTCTTTTCAAATTACATGCACTCCACTTATCTAGTAGTTACAAATTATCTATAAGAGTTGTTATGTTATTATAACAACCCCAACAATTAAGAATTTGAGGCTCTCATCCAATATTATAAATAACTGGTTCTATCTCCCATTTTCATCCATTCTCAACTCACTCACGTATTTACTTGAGCGTCATAGTACTTTGTTTTGCAGGTTCCCCATCGTGTTTCTATGGTGGTAGACACTTGTAAAACCG
Source organism: Glycine tomentella (assembly GCA_007407185.1). Taxonomy (NCBI): domain Eukaryota; kingdom Viridiplantae; phylum Streptophyta; class Magnoliopsida; order Fabales; family Fabaceae; genus Glycine; species Glycine tomentella. The sequence goes on along the minus strand of PYAF01003359.1, from coordinate 60,691 downwards.
ACATGGGAGATCAAGGAGCCCACTTTAGTTACGTCAACCTAACATTAGTTTACTCAAAATTTGATAAGTACATAGATTATAAATATTATTAAATTTATTTAAATTAATTATTCATTTTTATAATTTCAAATATTTTATTTATATTTAAAATTTGATTTGAGTTTAGAATATTAATGCACCCTTATATAATAACTTCAAGTCTTCACCCATACTTCTTCTTCATTTTATGATATATATATATATATATATATTCTAAACTTTCATATCAAATTAAATAAATATATTTATTTATGTTGAGTCAAAAGGATATTTACGTCTTAAATACGAATCAAGACCTTTAATTATTTTGATAAGATATAGACAAATACAAAAATAAAAAATTGTGTGTTATGCATATGATATTCTATGTCATTGTGTGTTTATCAGAACGTGCCTTACAAGTTACATCTGCATGTGATGTTCTCAGAAGATAGGCAGATAAAGTCATGATTTGATACAACATGTGAAATGACATTTAAAACTTCATTTATCACTTTATATCTGAGATTTTGTTTACAGAAACATTCTTCTAAGATCTATCGAATGCTATGAAAAATGAATAAAGTCAAGATCTGATATGTCACTTTCACTATCAAAAGAAGAGATATGCTATGCGGGGCTTGCTTTGACACAAAGATATGACTACTTGTCAGTTTTCTTACACACAAGGATTGAAGAAAGGACTTTCTGCCTTTCTGTATGAGGAAATGGCGTGCATTAAATGCACCTAATGATCTTCTTTTATCAGACGAAGATCAAGTGAAGATTTACCCATAATGAGATAACGGATACTTTGAAGATGAGACCTACATAAATCAGAAGCTTTGAAGACTGAAGTGGTTGATCTTGTGCAAATATTTTCATCTCTTCTTCAACAAGCTCTCTGTATACTCTTCAAAATTTAGAAAAATCTCTCAAAACAGCTTGAACACTTTGAGAGAAAAAGTCTAAGCATTGATTTGTATATTCGTCTGTAAGATGATTCTAGATTTAATCTTTGAGCAAACTTCTAACGCAAATTTTCTGGTTTGTTTACAGCCAGCTGTGACTTGGTAGGATAAAAAATACTGAATGTTGATCAAACTTAGGATAGAGTTTGGTTTGTAAGAGTTAGAAGTGATCGTCACATAATGCGAATGAGCAAGTAGGGGGCGGCAACTAAAGAGGTAGCGAGACTGACCGCAATTGCATGTAGTTGACTTGCTTCTTGTAACTTGTGAAAAGTTAATGGAACCTGATGTTATACTAAAAATTGAACGTAGTTTCATTAATAGAGATGAACCAGAATAACCAGAATAACTCTCTATATCTTAGATTTTTTGTTTTCTCTATGAGTTTAACTAATCTTAAGACTGAATTGATTTTTTAGTTGTTTGAGAACATTTTGTATTTTGCAAACTTGTTTTGTCATTGTTTGAGAATTCTTGTTATAAAATATGTTATATGTTTTTACAAAGTTTTCTTCTCAAACAAAAAACTTTATTGATTTTAAAAAAGGTTTTAAAAAATCAAGCTAAAATCACAATAAAACTCCTTTCTTTCTTGTGATATTTATCTTATAATTTAATTATTTATTAAATGAGAAACTTTCAAATTTTAAATTAATATTTGCATTTATTGAAATATGTAAAACTATATTGGTAACCTTTACTTAATTAAAATAATTTTAAAATAAAATAATTGATATTTATGTTTTTATTTAAGTTATATTTTTTATTCTTAATCAAATGATCTTTTTTATCAACTGAAATACTTCTAAATTTATATATTTTACCAATATGCAATACACATGATACTTGTTACGAACACAATTTGCATGATAATTGCTTGGTATATTATTAGCAACGTGACGGTGCCGACACGATTCTTGGGTCTGGCTTCGTAGACTTGAGATAGTTTGGGATCACATGCTATTAAGTGTTAATAACTCTGAGCACTAGTTTACTACTTTACTTAAATTCTAGCTATTTTAATGGACATATCTGTCCAAAGCATGTGATGATGCAGGTGGAAGAAGGTGACAAATTTTAGTGGCATCGTAGCTTCGAAAGAATTTAGAAAAAAATGATGATGCTTAAGCATTAAGAGGACCCCATAATTGAGTTTTGGTTCCTTATGGTGGGTAAACGTATTACTATTTATTATTTATACATTATTATATGACCTCATCATGCATTACATGATTAATTAAGAGAGACCCCATTTTCCGCAGCCGATTGCTACTTGGCCTTTGTTGTGTAATATTCCACGTTTCATTCATATTTTCAACTCGACGTTACGTCTATGATAATTCTACTTTCTTTTTTTTTTCGATTTGGTCAAAAAGCTACTATCTTTTTACGGGATTGAAACATATTCTATTATCGAATGACAATTCTAATCAAGGAAGAAGAATAGAGAAAATAAATTATGTGAACTTTGGTACAACAAACTAGAAAGTAAAACTATTGAATAATTGAAGTTGAAGCTAGTGTTGTTGATCGGATTGCATTAAATTCTTTGAAATAATTAATAACATAAACTAAACATTATATTTAGGTGAAAGCAACGTTTGCATCAAATGTAGATTGTCAAGTCCCTTTCTTAATTTCTCTTCCACCACAAGAAATTAAACTTTTTCTTCTAATATTACCATCAACGTCTTTTTATCAAGAGGCAAAACTAACATGGTTGAGAAAGTAAACTAGAAGAAAAAGACGTAAAAGAAAAAAAAAGTTAAAAGTAAAATTATTTTTTAATTGTTTGATAGAATAGGAAATGAAAGAAAAAGAAAGAATAAACTTTCTCTTCTTTTATTTGATTGAGTAGAAAATGAGAAAAGAAATATATATATATATATATATATATAATAATTAAAAATTATTTACTACTTAAAATAAAATAAAATAAAATTAGCAATATAAATTAACTCAAGAATATTTTTATCTTTTAATTAAATACATATTCACATACACACACACACTCCTTTTTCTTTCTAAATTGAAAATAAATAAATTTTAGCATGGATCACAATTTTTTTCCTTCTTTGTTTATATGATATCCAAATCAGGAGAAACACTTCTTTTCCATTCTTTTATTTTCTTTGTAACCAAAAATAGCATAAATGTCGGTAGATCACCCCTTGGCCCTTGCTAGTCATGCATGATCTAATTTAACTTCGGTATGAAGGATGGATGTATTATTCTATTCTAATACCTTGAAAACTTTTATTTTCGTGGGAAAAAAAAGTTTCATACATCACATTTTAGTATCTGGTTGTACTCGTTCAAATTCAGTTCAGGTTCCATGGATCTAATCAGGTGGGAAAAGTAGAAACTATGGGCAAAGGGGAAAAAAGATCATAGTTGTCAATTTATTATCATTGTCTTTCTGAGATCATTGTCTTCTCAACAGATACTAAACTTGATCAACAAAGTGTAACTCAATTAGTTAAGTATATATAATGTGTGAATTTTATTGTAAATTTCTCATATTGTCTTGGATTTTTATAGATAAAAAAAACATAAAATAAAAAATAATAATAAACCATGATACAGGTAGCCAACACCAACTCAAATTTATCTACCGAACAATATGCGATATAAGGTGACTTAGCTGCTGCTATCTTCCCGACTAATATTCTCATAGCAAAATGATACAATCTAAAGAACTCTTAACAACTGATATAGGTCTACGTGTTTGTTTTATCTATGCAATTATAAAAATAAAAATAAAAAAGGAAGAAAAGAATATACTAATTAAATCATGTAAACGTACTGCGTCCTTATTATGACCTTACCTACTAAAAAGTACTGGTGGGTGATGTTGGTTAGAAAGTTAATTACTATCAACAAATTAAATCAATTTAAAAAGGTAAATCTAATCCAATTCGAGAATTTGACGATTCCTTGTTGGTAAAGAAACACTTTGTTTTATTAACTCATCAAACGTAAAAAAAACAAAACATCATGGCAGTATAGCATTTATAACCATTAATTAAATAACCTTTATTTTTCTTTCCCCCCTCAATTTTTTTCCTCGTTGACTTTTAAATAACAAAAACAAAGAAATAGCTCATTGGATTGGACGTGATTAAACATGATGATAATTGAGACAAATTATGAATGGCCACCATCATTTACAGAACCTAATAATGCAACGCCGTGGACGTAATTGTCACATAATTGTGCACCCTTGTGGATTCTCTTCGCTGAAATATTGATCACAACGGTTAACATAACAGGGTCTGCCTCCACCGTAACTATCATAAACGGGCCTTGCATAGTACCCGTCGTAACAGAGCATGGGCCCACCGTATTCGTAGCCAGGCCCAACGGGCCTGCCTTCGTAGCACGCAGGAGGAGCATAGAGCATCCCAACTGGAACCGCCATCGGTGCAGCCATATGTGGCTGCACGGGTAACGGAGCGGGCGCGGGCTTGTCCTTGGGCTTCTCGACGTCCTTTTTTGGAGCATCCCCTTTAGGCTTCTCCTCACCATCCTTCTTTTTCTCGGGCTCGGCCTTGGGCTTCTCGCCGCCACCGTCCTTCTTTTTCTCGGGCTCGGCCTTGGGCTTCTCAACTTTGGGAGGGTCTGCTTTAGGCTTTTCGGCCTCCTTCTTCTTTTCGGGCTCGGGGAGCTTGGGCTTGGGCAGTTCCAGTATCTCAATGCTCTTGATAGAGCCTCCACCTTTGTAGCAAAGCTTGTCTCTTATCTTCTCGGGGCTACAACACACCACTGTGATGAACACAATGTTTTCCTTCTCATCGAACTTCTGGTCCCGAATTTCTCTTGTTCACAAAATTTCAACACCCAAAAATCAACTCAATTTGATACCCTCTTAACTTGTAACCCCAAATAAATGCATGCAAATTGCAAAATTTTCATTTCACAATTCTGATTCTAATATGTATAAAGTACATACATAAAAAAAAAAAAAAAAAAAAAAGCAAGGGTGATGAACTCACGAGGGTACTTGCCGAGAAGTTTCTTTACCTTCTTGTAGCATTTCTCACACTCAAGGTCAACCTTGAGTTTCATGATGGTCACCTGAATTAATGTGTTCAACAAATCCACCCATTAGAATTATAGTATCCTACGTATCCAAAGTGAACCAAACTTATGATTGTGGCATATAGAAGTATGGCATAATCATTTGGTTATGTTATACAATAACAAATTCAAGCAGAAAAGCAGAACAATTGAAATCACATTTTCATTATGTAAACAAGGACAAGAAATAATGAGCATTAATCCAAAAGGGTTTGTTTTCAAGATAAAAAACAAGAGTGATCATGATGCTTCAGATGAGAATTGAAAGCTGTGTACCTTTTCAGCCATGGTTTTATGGATAAGAGATCAGATCTGAGGCTCAGGTTGTAATGCAGACAAAAGTGATCAGAGCAAACCAACTGAGGGAAAGTCACAGAAAAGCAAAACTTAAGAAGGCATTAGCACACCACGTTCACCAATCAAACTTCAACACGTAGTCCCACAAAGTTGAATTTCATGCTAAGGTATTTTATTTACACCTGAGAGTGGCCAGAACCAAAGGGTGTGTGTCTATGCTGTTAAATACTTATAGTAACACAAGATTGGATTGACGATGGCTTTGCAACTCGAAACGTTAGTCAAACTGCCACAGTAGCCAAAAAGTAAAGCCAAAGTGCCAGAAGGAGAAAAAAATTTGTTGAAATGCCACGAGGCATATCTCGCACCCAACAGAAGCGGATTTCGTGGATGATCTGGCGAGCACCGATTGGCTGCATGGGAGGTGGGTGACAGGGACTGAAATCGCTGGGCTTGGAAGCGAAATACT